>BMAO01010568.1:0-112443 GCA_019973975.1 Trichonephila clavata | reverse complement strand
GATTAAGAGGCGTAATAGATAAATATATCCGTTTTTAAACTACTTCACCTACCTGCTTGAAAATTGGTAGGTAAGTTTCTTTCATGGAGTAAATATCCGCTAGAAAATGGGTTTTTAAAAAATTGACACCAAGGGTGTTGCGGGGGTGGGGGTTTAAGGGGCGTTATAAATTCCGATTTTTTAACTATTAGACGTACAGTCTTGAAACTTAGTAAGCAGATTCCTCTCATAGGGTAGAGATACGCTACAAGATGGGTTTCGTGAAAATTGCCCCCAAGTGGCGTTGAGGGGACTTAAGGGGCGTTATAGATAAAATTATTTCCATTTTAAACTATTAGACGCACAATCTTTATATTTGATAAAGAGATTTCTTTCATAGAGTAGAGATCAGCTATAAGAAGGTTTTGTGGAAACAGACCTCCTAAGTGGCGTTGCAGGGGAATAAGTGGCGTAAAGAGATAAATATTTTCGTTTTTAAACTATTTGACCTACCTGCTTGAAAATTGGTAGGAATGTTTCTTTCATGGAGTAAATATCCGCTACAAAACGGGTTTGGAGAAAATTGACCCCCAAGGGGTGTTGCGGGGGAATAAGGGCAGATATAAATAATTATTTCTTTTTTTAAACTATTAGACTCACAGTCTTGAAATTTGGTTAGCAGATTCCTCTCATAGGATAGAAATACACTGCAAAAATGTGTTTTGTGAAAATCGACCCCTAGGTGGTGGTGCGGGGTTCAAGGGGCGTTATTGATAATTTTTTGCATTTTTAATTAATTGGACGCACAGTCTTCAAATTTTGCTAAGCAGATCCTTTCATAGAGTGCAATTCCCTACAAAATGGGTTTTGTGAAAACAGACCCAGAAGTGGCGTTGCTCAAGTGGCGTTATAGAAAATTATCCCCATTTTTAAACTATTAGACGTACAGTCTTGAAATTTGATAAGCAGATTCCTTTCGTAGAGAACCGCTACAAAATGGGTTTTGCGAATATCAACTACCAAGTTTAATTTTGGGAGATTAAGAAGTGTAATCGATAAATATTTCCATTTTAAACTATTTGATCATCCTGCTTGAAAATTGGTAAGCATGTTCCTTTCATGGAATATAATTCCTCTAACAAAGAGTAAAACGAAAATTGACCCCTAAGGATGGTTGCGAGGGTCAAGAGGAGTTACAGAAAAATATTCCTGTTTTTAATTGTTTGACCCATATACTTGAAATTTTTCAAGCATGTTTCTTTTGTTGAATAGGGATGCACTAAGAATGTATTTTAAGTAAATAAAGTTCTGCGGAGGGGTGCAGGGGTTACTAGGACGTATTGACAGAAAAAAAATCCTTTTTTCGAGCTACAAGGACTATAATAAGGAAATTTGGTTTGCATTTTCCTTTTGCTGAATTGAAATGCGCTAAGAGAGGTTATTTTGGAAAACGGCTCTCAACACGGAATTACGGGGATATTGATAGTAAAATTTTTGTTTTTTTCTGTTTAATTTAGACTTGAAATTTGGCTTGCATGTTCAATTTACGGAGTAGAGATCCTCCGCGAAAATTGGTTTTGCGGGAATCCACTTGGTTTTTGGGTTACGAAAGAGCAAACATCATTCTATACTTCATTTTTAGAGATTTTAGAAAATACAAATTAGATGAGTTCTTCCCTTTTTATTTATCAAGAGGTGACAGTTACAGGTCTAAATATATTTTTCAATACAATCGAATTCTTAATGCTAGGACTTAGATATCAATAATTTATACATAAGCAGTAAAAATTTATAAAACATCATGAAATACCCAGCGAAGCGGGCGGGTAACAGCTAGTATATATATATATATGAACAAAATATTATTATTACAAAAGTATTTCCAATAAAAGAAAAATATTCTTGAAAATATGTCACTCTTTTCTCCTTTTTTGCAAAAAATATACATTTCAAAGTTTTGTAGTGTAATAATATGTAAAAAAGATTTAATTTGATTCTAATAATGACACTACATATTGGAAACATTATCCATTTATACGCTTTTGTAAAATCAGTCCCGAATGTAGCCGGATACCTTAACAGGTGCTTTTTTTGATCATCATTTTTTTCTTTGCTAAATTTTGTTGTTATATAATTTTTTTGTACTTTAGTCTTCATGAATTGCGCTGAAAATTAAGTTTTTTTTGTGCTTTTTTTAGTCCTTAAATCATTTTAAAATACCATTATTGTTGAAGCATTCAAGAAAATAAATAAAAATTAATTACTTCGTTCATAAAACTAACACTTTATTGCAAAAACGATGTTAAATGCGTTGGATTTTTATTCTATTAATAAATAATAACGTATTAAGGTAACCACTTTTCTTATATTTCGTCAGGGAAAATAAATTTGATATACGAATATTGAAACCGTAAATATGTTTGATATAGTTTAAAAAATAATTTTCCATGAATAAAAAAAATATTTAAGTACAGCAAAAAAAACCTTCCTTAATATAAAAAAGACTATTAAAAACTATTTATCATCATTTCATTTCTGAAACTTAACTTCTAGAAAGACATTTCCAAAAAAGCTCTTTGCCATGTATTGATATTTCTAAATCCGTAAAAATGTCATTATACAGAATTTCTAATAAAATGACCAACAATGGATGTCTAAAGTGAAAAATCGCTCTCCTAGAAAGACATCATTTATTTTAATATGAGTTTTAATAGAAAAAATCAATAACGGAAACATATATTTGTCATTTTGTATAGAAAAGAAAAGTCTGCTAATGATGTTGAGGATGTTCTAACATTCAAACGAATAAAACTGCTTTTTTATATGTATATAAACACAGCTTGACAAAAAAAAAGCTTAATAGCTTGTTTCATTGAAACGATAAGGAGCAAAATATTCAAGCCATCCAAAAGAAATTCATCGTTTCATTGTTGCCAATTTAACGGATGTAAATGTTCTGAATAAACGTTTATGAAGCAGATCGAACTAACTTTTATAATGAATTGTTAACGTTAGAAATTTCCGATTGGCAACGTTTAATAAGAGCTTTTATCTGTTTAGTTATCCGTTCTTTTATTATATCCAATATGCGAGACTCAGATAGCTTTTGTTAAGGAAATGGGCTCTGAAAGAGAAATTACAACTCATTCTTTTGAATTGAATAGGTGGAAAAACTCAACAATTATTCGGGAGTCTCCCAAAAATTTGCTAATTTCCGGTTTCGCGCTCACTTCTATTATATGGAGATAAATAACGTTTATTAATCATTTAATCTCTTTTCCCTTTTTTTACATATTAATTAAGGAAAATAATAGAATTCCTGCACTTTTGTCGAACTGTTGCTCAAGGGGGAAAGATATTGTCATGTTAAAGAATGGGACTGCATTTGTTCTGTTACTAAACCTGAGGAACAGGGTCTAAGATGGAAAGTTGAGATACAAAATTACAGTAAGTAATTTAATAAGATATGTTTTGTATCGGAACATTAATTTCTTTTACTGTGAAGTATGTAAGATAAGTATTCTACCGGCACGAAAATGTCTCATTCCCAAGTATCCATTATATAGGATATTGATAGCCTTTGTTGAAGGAACATAATTTTTTTTAATGTAAAGAAAGAAGTGGGTACAAAATGTAAAAACCACTCAGTTTATTTATAGTTAATTATTTTCGTAAAATGTTTATAAAAACTTAGAAATTATTTTAGGACTGTTTATAAATAATAATTTCCAAAAAAAAGTAGATATTACATCTGGGTTATTTAATTTATATTTAGGTTTTTATGAAGACGTATTTGAAACATTATGATAAATAATTCGTTCATCTATTAATATTTTTTTGTAATTTGTTATTTTTTCTACTGAAGTTATTTGATTTACTTTTTATCAGCATCACACTTTGAAGTTAAACGAGAGCTACTGGTGACGTATCTCATAATTTATATAGAAGTCAGACAGGTGACGAGAACGCCATTTAAGATGTCATCCCATTCTCCTAAATTCCACACGACGTCAACATGAGGTTTTGAGTTTCGGCAGATTTAATTATCTGTAATGTGTATCGCTTCAGTTCTTTATAGGAAAAATCTTCAATTCTACATCACTCGACATAATTAACACCGGAAGTTTGTTCACGACCAAGACTTCGAGACTACCACAACCCCTAATAGTGATTTATAAATAATAATTACGCAATTATATTTTAATTGTTCATAATTTTTACTTATGATAATCGAAATATTTTAAATATTTCTTATTTGCAATATCTTTGGCGTACGTGGTAGCCTAGTAGTCTACGTCATGAACACGTGTCCACAGCATTTGTCGAGCATTGGGATTAAGTCCTAGTGGCACTGTAGACTCCCAGTGCAGAGGGTTTAATGCACGATTAAACTGCCGTATCTGAAAGTCCTCTCATTGATGTTGCGAGGAAATTAAGAGAATAGACTTCCAGCTCAGAAGTCGTCTTCGTCACATGAAAATGGTTCATAAAAACAAGGACAGTTGCCAATAGCTCTCGTGTTACTTTTGGGTGAGACGTTTATGAAAACACTCACTGCAATATTTTCACCCATTAACTATTTAACACCCACTATTTATCGAAATTTGAACGTATAATTTTAGCAAGGCTGAATAATAATTTTAAAAAATATTTACGAATTTCGAAAGTGTGTAGATAATAAAATAACATTTAAAATAAATGACATCCGTATATGTCCAATAAAAATAGTTTTGAAAGTTTTGTAGGAACGATATGACACATACATCGCACTAAAAAGCAACTAGAAAAAAATATTTTTGTAATATATTCATATCTCTCGCAACATAGTGTTTAAACGTTAATATTCTGCTATTTCGTTATTTTTATTACTGGCAGGAACGCGTGTAACTTTTTTTTCAAAATCTTTCTTTTTAAGCGTGTGTCAATGGTTTCATTAAATATTACGGGGAAGAATGGGTCTTTCGTTTTAAATAGAATATGAAACGTCTTCTGCGATCGTTCTTTATTACTTTGAGGTGGGGATGAAGGAAATTCAACACGTCTTCAAACGGCCTCTTGGTATTTTTTAATCAAAGTGTCAAGCCATGACTTAGGTTAATCTCATGAGACGTGTAACTTTAGAAAAACAGATTGAAAAAAGCAATAAAAATAAACATTTTTACTCTGGGGAATACTTTTAAAAGTTTTACTAATACTTTTTAGAACCGTGGTAAATAATCCATGTCCCTATGCATAAAAGCTAATTTTGCGAGAGTTTTATATCGGGGGTTTTCAGGGGGGGGGGGAGAAGTTTCTCCTCCAATCTGAATTAACTATAAAATATTTAATTTTCTGGATCTTTTCATAAAATTTTTTGCTGTATGTGTCTTTAATTTTTAATTAAAATATTCATATACAACTTTGCACGCATGTTGATTTTCTTAAGTTAATATTTTTATGCATTATTTTTAGTTTCAACTATTAATAATTAAATTAAGAGTTTTTGCAATTTTTTTTAATAAAAACAATTCTCCATAAGTCTTTTAGTTAAACATGCATGTATATGAATATTTTAAATTAAATCATAAATTATATCAAATTATTATTTAAATCAGTTTTTCTCAAACTGTGGGGTGCGTCTCACTAAAGGGGTGTAATAACCCTACGAGGGGGCGCGAACGTATCGAAAAGTCAAAAACAAAGTATTTAAGAAATTACAAATTTGCCGAAAGGAACCAAAACAAAATATACATTAGGATATAAAAAACATAGGCTTGTCATATACAAAATTTAATACTTATCTAGATAATATGTACGGTTTATGATTAAAATCGTATTGTAGCTTTAACGTCAAATTACATTATTATTGCATTCAATTCATTGTTATTGTGTTTAGGGGCGCGAGGAAAACTAAGGTTGAAAATTGGGTAGCAAACATTGAAAGTTTGAAAAGCACTGATTTAAATTATCAAATATATTGCTTTATAGGCCACTATTTAATGAAGGGGTGATTAGTTAATCATTTTAAATTAGTAGTTTTTAAAACAATATGCAGTTTCAGAATTTATTATTATATTAAACTATCGTATAAGCTACTACATGATCACATTTTTAAGGGGATGGTGAACTTTCATAATGTCAAACTTTGGTCAAAATTGCAATTTTGATTTTATTATACTATTATAATATTCCTTATTTTTCATAGAACAGTTATATCAAAGAATTTTGTCGTTCTGATTAATAATTACAAAATTATTTTTTTTGTTTTACTCAAATAAAAGCTTAAAAAGCATTTTTCATAGTTCGTAAATTTTCCGTTTTCATTGTTAGGTAAAATGGTCCTTTCGTTTCAAATTACTTCATATCCCTTTAAAATTTTCACAACTTATGAAAGATGATATAATTCACAAATTTGTGCATTAGTTTTCTAAAATAATTTACAGATTATATTTTGTGTTGTTTTGAATATCTTTAATGTGTGATAATTGGTGAGATATTTCATGTAGTATATAGAAAATTTATCTTTTCTTAATCAAATTTTATTCTTAATTTAAAATTTATGCACAGATATATCTTTTTGTAATTCATCTATATAGGAAATAAAAATTATGTACATATCTTAAAAATTAGGAGATATTTTTTTAAAAAATTAATTTTTTTAAAAAAACCAGTTTTATATTAGTTTTTTTTTAAATATATATAAATTGTGAAATATAATAATTAATTACTACATTGATTCCATTTTCATATAATTAAGCTAATAATTTAAGAAATCAGTTTTAATGGTCCACCGTCCCCGTAGTCGTATTGAAAATTTATACGTAATTAGACATTGAAACAATAATTACAAATAAACACAATAATAACATAATTCAAACTATTGAGGGGGAAACTGCATCGTGGAAAATACATTGAACTCCAAAATAATTGTTTTTTTTTTTTTCAAATATACTAGGCGTGTCAGAAAACTAAGAAATGGTTCATTCTACAGTAACCCCAGTGGTAGTTTTGCAGTTAAATATTTGTGCACACATGTCTCTGGTTGATTGTCAGTCCTTTGACGCTATTACAACCAGATTGTGTTGTTTTTACACGTGTTAGTAAGTGTTCAAAATGTTTAAGACGATTGCCGATCCCGCCGACTGTGAAGGACGACCAGTAATCCATTTTTTGAACTCAAGGAATGTTAAGCCTGTTGAAATTCATCATTGACATGCAAAAATTTATGATGATAATGTAATAAATTAGGAAATGGAGAAAAAGAATGAATGAGAAAATTCGTGAAAACAGACGGTTTGTAAAAAATATTGCTTTATAATGAGTCCACGAATTTCAAAAATGATTCG
The DNA here is from genome assembly GCA_019973975.1 of Trichonephila clavata. NCBI lineage: Eukaryota > Metazoa > Arthropoda > Arachnida > Araneae > Nephilidae > Trichonephila > Trichonephila clavata. The sequence goes on along the minus strand of BMAO01010568.1, from coordinate 105,139 downwards.
TTGCCGGCATCTTTCTTTGAAGAGGGTATAGACAAATTGGTTTCTCGATATGAAAAATGTCTGAACAATGATATCAGCTATATAGAAAAATAGTTTCCAAAATGCTCTTGCATGTAAAAGTAAAATTTGGCTTGTAAAAAGATTTCTCTGATATGTGATTTTTTTTAAAGCGGCACTTAGTTTCCGGAAACGCCTTATAATTTTTTATGACAAAATACAATTTCAAAATTTATTATTATATTAAACTATCGTAAGTTTTACTACATGATGACTTTTTTTTTTACCATACTGAAAATTTATAATTGGACATTGAAACAACATTTACAAATAAACACAATGATAACATAATACAAACCTTTGGAGAGAGAAGAGAATTGCATTGTGGTAAACACCCAACACTCCCAAATAATTATTTCTTAAAATATACAACTATACATAAATATTGCCTTAATTTACTTATATTAAAATTTCATTCCTTTTTTTGTGAACTTGCTTTCTATATACAATATAGAAATTACTAGGAGGTACTAGTAGGAGCAAATTCTAGAAAGCTGGTGGCAAAGGAATAACCCTAATCACAATTTAGAGTACATTTCCAGCAAAATACTTCTGTGACAATAATAGAAGGTTCAATATATTAACTAGAACAGAGACTAAATCCTCGCACAATGCTATGAGAAAATTAGGGTATGAGTAACCGCTGCAACTGTCATTTTCATAATTTGAACGTAACTTTAAATTACGAGGGTTAACTGTCAATGACCTACATTTCCATATAAAGTGATATTAAATCTATCCGTTCACTGTTCAGTATAAACATCTTTGTCTCTGTTTTTAATGCACTTTTCTCTTTTAGACCTATTTTTCTCAGCATTACCATTTTTAATGGTACACAGAAATTTCCAACGACCACAAAACCGAGTCATCATGGTCGCAGACTCGTGACCAGCGTTAATTGAGTCAAGTCTTGTATTAGAGTCATGTTGCTACTAAAAGCCTATCGTGTAGAGACGCTGAAACACGTTAATTCTATAGAAGTTCTAAGAATATTAACGTCCCATACTCAGCTACTCGAGGGCTTTGGGGAATGGACCTCGTAATTTTGAACCATGGTCAAGTGACGAGGACGACACCTGAGCTGGCACCCTCTCCCTATCCTAACTGCCACACCACACCATCGAGGTGACGTTTGAGCTCTCGACAGATCTAACATGCATCGCTCCCTTGCATGGTGGTTTTCAGCGGTACCACACTCGAACTCGTGACACGCCGGCCACGAGTTCGTTACTTTGATCTTTAGGCTACCACGAACACGGTGATGTGAAAATAGGGAAGTCAGCACTCCAAAACTACGAGATTTGTCATCAATAGTTAAAACTTTCCTTCTTTTGTAAAATAAAATTACTTGATAAAGATTAAATTATTGTTTTCCGAGAAGGAGTGAAGAAAGGAACGGTTTTTGGATTTTAACCCTTTAGAAAATGGGGTGGACTGACTTTTCCAGGGTACGGACTACTTCTAATACTTTAAGGTGTTGCGGTCCACCCAGTGGATTAGATGTAGCCATTCTGAATAAAAATTGTACGCTTTCTTTTCTTAACATTTGTTTCCGTAATTGAACCCCTTTTTTAAAAAATATGACAGATTACTACTAGACCGTGGATTGTAGGCGTATTCGATGCAGCCAAAGAAGAACATTCATTAAACAAAGAATTTGAAGCCGACATATGTACTGAATTTGTTCACTGCTGTTCGGGGTGTCTCAATACCAATCCTGAGCTATCGCAGGAAGAGCTGATCATCAGTATTTACTCTCCCTTTCAGTCAACAGGAGTGGAAAAATTACTTACAAGGCTGACTTCATGGTGATCCCTTCTTTCCCCCTTCAGTGACAGTGAGTATGTTAAGCGTCTTCATGTGCTTTCAATGAAGATACACGTGTCGTCTACACATTTATCCAATCATTTGTTTAAGTTAAACATAGTCTCATCGATTGTGAAAAGCTGATTCTCCAGCTTAGTTGGGATCGGAGCTCCACAAATGTATTTCTTTTAGTATGTGTGTCTTTAGTCTTAGCAAAGGTGGACACTCCAAAAGGCCTTAGCGGTCCTCCGGTCGATCACTGTCTGAGTAATGACCATCCCTACCTTAATGTGTCCGAGTACCCTAAAATTGTGAATTTTGCCGAAAATTGACAATTATTTTTAATTTTGTTTTGTAGGTCATCTTATTAGCTTTATTAAATTACCAAGATTATTATTTTCCATTCATTAGAATAAAAACTACAAGTGTTTTAGTAAAAGCAGAGAGCATTACTTTAAGCAAGATGTCATACTTTAAGACACGTTTTACTCGAAATGTGTGCTTTTTTTTTTTTAAAAAAAAAATTGCTTAAATGGGGCCAGCGCGCGATTGGTAAAAAAAATTTTAAATGACTAACTGAAATTTTTTGTGTACATTCTTTACAATAGTAGAAGTGTTTTAACCTTCAGATTTTTAAATCACAGTTTTATTACAAGTCCCTTATGTTAATATAATCACTGTTCTATGAAATTTCTTAAAATAACAAATATCTACAATAATTAAAATATCTCTTATCCTGAGTGTCGTTTCAAAAATGAATAACATAACAACTCATCAGAAATGAAAATTTGTTTATAAACTTTTGGTTCAGAATGAGCTGCGTTTATGTTATTTTTTGTTAATTTTTACCAATTTTTTCCCATTTTAGTACTAATAATTTTTTTCTCTTCATAATTTTAGCATATTTTTCTTAAAATCTACTAAAATAATCTAAAAACAACAACAAAATCCTCATAAATCTATTTTTTTAAAATCGGTCTCCTCAGACCATCTGCCAAAAACTTCCGTGTTATTACGTAGCGAGACATTACTAAATAATCAATATGCCAATATAATGTTTTAACTAAGTTGTTTTAAATTTTCAACTAAAAACTGCATTATTAATTCTATAGTGCATTTATGTAAGGATTTTACGTAAAAAAATTAATTTAAATTATTTATCAAACATTTAACATAAATTAATTTTACTACGTTTATTCCAAATAAAACAGATTTGGGCCTTATTTTCTCGATAACTAAACTTTTATCGAAAATCAATAACGTAATTAAATACAAGTAACAGATAATTAAATTAGAGCTTCGTTAATCGCAGAAACTTTGCTAAAGAGAAACTTTCCTCTAAGAATTCCTTGAAGTTTTACTAAGGTGATACGCGTAAGAGAATAAATATGTTGTATAAAACAAACAATAATAAGTTTGATTCCCTGCACTGTTTAAGTCTGAAAAAGCATTGAAAAATAATTTGTGTGACTATTTAGAAAACATTGTATTTACAAAACATTACTAACAAGATGAAACTTTAAATAACAAAGTTTGATTTGAATCGACTTTTTACTAATGTTTTGCTTTAAAGCAAAGCAAGTGTTTTGAGACGGACCTCAAAATTTTGAGTCTCAGTCGAATAAGAAGGACGATACCTATGCTGACACTCCAGTGTCCAAAATTCCACACTACGTCAACGTGATGACTTTGAGTCACGACAGATTTAACGTGCATCGGCACTTCTGTTCCCGAAAAAGTTAAATTGAGTAAAAACTTAGAAAAGAACCTAGTGAATCAACAAACAATTTTGGGCTGAGGATTGAATGGAACGGGTTAAACCAGTTTAATGGTAACAGCATTTTTACCCTTGCAGCTTTGTACAGCAAAATGAAAATATCCCGAAAGCAAAAAGTATGATAAATCAATAAATAAAATTTAAAAATAAATAAGTAAAAAGTCAATTAATTAAAAATTTAACAAATATTAAAGTATAATACACGATAAGAAGCAGAAACAAAAGAATCCAAAGAAACGGAAACTGTAAAATGAGTCTAATTGCATAAAGCAATCCTCCATTAACTGAATTATTATAAATCCAAAATACTCTAAAATATCATGTAACCCTTACCAGAACGTCAAAAAAAAAAGTTCAAACTGTTGCTACTTGGTTGACAATAGATTTATTGCATAAAATGCAGAAATTTTTAAGAGATAAAGTTAGTCTAAATGTCTCTCAGCAAGTCTATAACTCTTATAAAGTGTAAAAAGTAATCTTAAGGCGTCTCAGTACCCTTAACATATATGTGTGCACTTGAAAAAAATATCCTTCTTGAAACCAATGTAACTTAGCAATAAAGCAAAAGAATCATTTGAAATTTTTATCACATGATAATCACATATATTTACATTCGTTCTCAAATTTCCGGAGATTTTGAGAAAAATTTTTAAAATTTATAAAAAAAATAAAAATTGGACAATTTTTCCAAAATTTTAAAATTAGTATTTTACAGCGCTCAAGATTGTGAAGTACAAAATTGATCAAAATTTACAAAATTAATTTTACTTGGTATAAAAATGTTCAGTTTCGAAGTTATACTAACTTTTAAAAAATGTAGAGAAAGATATATATTTTTTTAAATACAAATACAACGAAAATTTTAAAATTTTAAGAAAAAAATAAATTCAAATTCAAATTTAAAAAATTTATTAAATTTTTTATTGAAAATTTTAGTATAAGTTATGAAGAGTCCTATTTTGAACACATGTATGAAATTTCATATCGATATCATAAATAGTTTCTGAGAAATTCTGCGCGCAAGCTAAAATTTGTTGTTTTGAGAAAAAGGAAGTTAAAGAGATACGAAAGAGAAAGGGATTTTGTTTAAATTTTTCTAGTTATTTCTCAATAACTTCCGAAATTTTTACAGTATCAACAACATTTTGGTATTAAAATCCTCAGAAATGTTGTGGCTTTAACATATATTTTTTTTTTCAAAAAATTGAAAAATTTGCAATTTATAAGAGTTTTTACTGGCTTTAATACAGTAAAGTGCCGAAAACTCGACACTCGACATTCCGGCAGCCCGGATAACTCGACCACACTTTTGAAAGTAAAAAAAAAAAACACGATGCAGAAATTATTGCTGCTGTCACAGTTAATGAAAAATTGCTGGAAAATAATGAAGACTTAGACAATGAGGACACCGAACAAACTCCAAAAATATCCTATAGTGAAGGACAAAAGGCTGTTGAAACCACTCCATTATTGTGCAAAAAATGCGTCTGTAATGGACTTACTGTTTCTTTGATGTCTTCGTGATAAGGAAGCCAAACGCAGAATGAAGTGCAGAACACAACAGGACATTTCGAATTTCTGTAAAATAATACTTAGACTTTCTTATAGACAGCTTTATGCCTTCTTAAAGTATTTTTCTGAGATATATCATCAGGTAAATATCTGTATACTATGTATCTATTAATTTCTTACCTCCACTGGCCTCCACTTTCCTCTTTTAACCTCCGCTGCCTTGGCCTGGCTGTTGACGAGCCTTGCCCACTTTGAGGTCATGCCAGAACGGATGGCGACTGCCTGCTCCAATACACTGTACTCGATGAATACCCGACTGACGACATCGTCAGTCGGCACTGGGAGGCTCGACGTCAAATGGTCAAGAGGCCAAGCACGGGCTCTGAAAAATAAATAAATTTCTTTCTCCATATAGTAAATGCTCTATGCTTTCCTAAAGTAAGAACTTTTCCATTGTAAAGGGTATTTGGGCAGTTTATTATCTGTTGTATTTCCAAACAAACAATACATACAAGTGCACTAAAATATTTTCTGAGGAAAGACTCGTGCTAATTCTTTTTTTAATTCCATTCTCGGTAACTCAGCGTTTTCACAGACTCAGCGACCTTTCGGTTCACATTAGGCTGAGTTCTTGGGACTCAACTGTGTACTTACATCTAGATCATTGACAAGCTACTTTGGGGATTCTGCTGTACAGTGAATTTTAAAATATATCAAAATTTATGAAAACGATCCAAATTTACAAAAGATGTCTCTTTATGTTGTATAGATGTTATTAAGAAATGTATTGAATAATTATGCTCTAAAACGGAATTATACAGAGATAGAAAATAATTCCCCTCTCCAAAACTAAAAGCATTTATACAGAGAAAATATAGTCTAAAAAAATTCATGCACAAACTCTTACATTTTAAAAATTATTGAAAGATATGATATCTTCCTTCAGTTAAGTTGACAGATAAACATAAAACAAATTCTGTAAGTGATTTCACCATGAGAAGGAAACACATTCATTAAATTACAGTTTGTCAAAAGGAAATTATAAGTAATTTCTCTCGAGAGTAACAAAGACTAATTAACGTTCAAACTCTTAGAAATTCAATACAATCCTTTTGAAGAGCTTAGTGCGGTTCAAGATCAAAGCTAATTATGAAATTTTTACATTGTAAATACTTACATCTCTGTTTTCATATACAATTAGAAGAAAAAATACATTTTGTGAAAATTAAATATATACATAGTATATATATTTATAACAATTTGACAGAGAGACTTGTCCACGATTAAATATATTTCTATATTTTTTTTTAGGGAGAAATGGAATATATCCAAAAACAGTTCCTTGTTTGTGTTCTGAAATGTTTGAACTGATAAAAACAATTACCTTGCTGTGAAATACTTATCCCTATTTGTAAATATAACGTTTTAAAAATCCCTTATTTCATTTCATTCAATTCCTTTTAGAGGCTTATCAACGATGATTGTTAAATAAACTTTAAAAGGACCCGGATAGTAATAATAATAATATACAAATTGTTAAAATTTTTGAAAAAACTATACATTTTTTTTAAAAAAAGTTTCAAATGGCTAAAACTTAGAATTTTATAATAGCTATAAACATTAATTTATTTATTCTTACTAAAGATGCATTAATTAGAATGTTTTTACACAACACAAGTTCTCAAACACTGACGATTGGCGGGGAAAAAGAATATTTCAACCGACTCTGAAACAGATTTAAGGTTCAATACATGTAATCATAAAAGGTTCTAAGAATAGTTAAGATAACCAATAATAAGTCATTAGAAATGAGTCTAAAAAATATTTTTTTAAAAATATTTCCAAAAATAAATGGTTAAAAACTATTCTCAAAGAATTATATAAAACACTTTAAAGTATTTTTAAATATCCTTAATATTTTATGTAAAAAATTAGTCATTTGCCTTTTTTTTTTTTTACAGAATTTTTTAAAAATTATTGGGATTGCTACGCTTTAGCTGAAGGATATATAGTTTTATCCAAATCTTCCATTTATTTTTAGAAATATTTTTAAAAGAATCTGTTTGTTTTTGAAACAGTTCTGATGACTTTTTATTGGTTATCTTAACTATTCTTAAAACCTTTTATGAGATTGCTAAACCTCTTGTCAAACCATTCTTAAAAGATATAAATAATCATGTCATAACTCATACAAACTCTTGAAGGTTACCTTGACATTTTATCAGCAAAATCACATAGAAAAAAACTCCAAAATAAGAAACTCATGCCAGCTCTTCCATCATCGATTTTTTTCAGTTCTAAAAAGATTTCAAACAACGAACGTAATATTTACTCTAGAATGACTGCTTCTCCATTTAAATAGATAGAAAGAATATGAAACGGATGTAAAATATTTGAGCATCCCTTTCTTATAGTTACCATAACGACTTAACGACCTATTCGATTGCAATCCTCTTTAAATCAGTGAAGTGAAACAAATTTTTCTTCCTTTATTCATTCGTGTACTTAAGGAGATACCCCGTTGTGCTAATAAACTCCTACTGCGCCACGGCGCCAGACTTGGCTTACTTTTCTCATGTTCCCAAGAACTGATGGGTTCTCAGTGAATGGAAAGGAAATACACTTTTCAGAAGGAAATATATGTTTTCGATCGCTATTCACTGCGAAGAGGAAATCCAAAAGGTAGAACATTTGAGTGACTCCATTAGAAAACTTCTACTGCTCAGACTTGAAAGAATCTGTATAAATTTTAAAATAAAGCTTCACATAAATATTCTACGGATGCAAGTGTCTGCTGTTCGAATTGTTTTATAAATATTACTTTCACGTCATATAAAATAGGTTTTAAACAGCTCAGACATGTATATCAGCGTCTGATTTTAAATCTTATGTAAATATAATAATATAATATTTTCGCAGTCTCAGTTGGTGCAATATTTATATATACAAGGGATCAAAGTTTCGCAAATATATTTTAATTTTATTTGATAAGTCTGTGTGTGGGTAGGGGTATTACTAATATTTCTATCAAGATCCTTTTAAAAAAACTAATATTCTAACATATTTGCATTTATTTTGTTCTAATTCTTTGTTTTCTTCACCGTGGTAGCCTAGTAGTCATGGTCACGAACACGTGGTCGGTGTTGTTGAGTCACGGGTTTGAGTCCTGATTCCATTAAAGATGCGTCATGTAGAGGAAATAATGTACGTTGATAAATGGGGCTAAAAGTCTTCAAGTTGGGGGGATGTCGAAAATTAAAAAGTGATGTCCCGGCTCAAATGTCTTCCTCATCACTTGACCATGGTTTAAAATTACGATGTCCTTCACCTAACAAGTTAATAAACACTCATTCATAGAAATTCTTCCTTATAATATTGATATTCTAGAAAGAAGTATGTTGAATTTATGAATTTATTGGCCTTAAAAGCCTTTCTAGCGCTCAATAATAAAGGAGTTATAATCAGTTCATAAATTAAAATCACATGATATATTAAGATATATTAAAAAAGAAATATTATTAAAAATCAGTCAGAGTCAAAAAATTATCCTGATTTTTCTGTCTTCTGTAGCTCGGTTCTCAGAAAAAAATAAAACTTTTAAATTCTATAGTTTAACAATTACACACAAAATGACTGTAATGTACGAACAGGGTTGAGTAATTTCTTTTTTATTACAGGATATCTCGATAAAAAAAATCACATCAATTCTTCTTTCAATTGACTCTTTTTATTTAACAGAAGCCATTTCCTTTTTAACATATAAGGTTACAAAGAAAAATCCAGTCTGAAAATTATTTTCAAGATAGAAGTAATTGAACAATGACTATCTTCCATTAAATTCATTTCTCGATTTTATTTGATATACTTGGAAGAAATCAAAAATTTGATAATTGTACGTGAAGAGCACTTTAAAAATTAATAGTTAGTATATTAATATTTTTTAATGAAAACAAAAATATGTGGTATAGATGTGTCTGATATTTTGAACTTCTTCAAAGATAAGTTAATATATGGAATTCATTTTATATATATATAAAAATCCGTAGCGGCTTACTTGAAAAAATGCAGAATCTCAGTTTGCTTAAATTGGAGACACTTTTTTCAATTTTATTACCTGCACTTAATTTTTAAACTTTATATCCAGATTTTGTTGAAATACTATCTCAAATCCACATTAAATATATTCAAAAAGAAATGAAATATTGAATATCAGCCAACTTAAATCGATCGCTGTCAAAAACTCGACTTCACTCAAAACTTCAGTCGAAAAATGTAAAACATTCGCTGACAGCAGCGTTTTGAAATCCAGAGAAAAGTCATTCTTCAAAATTGTATGATGCAGTTGAGAAAACTTCTGCTACTTTTTAAAAATGTATTTCTTTTCCATTTCTTTGATAGTACTGAATATAAAAATAACGTGTTTTAATACTAACTCTCTATTCTATGAAATATTTGAAATGCAAGAAATGCAATGAAATAAGGCGTAAACGTTTTAAATTTTCTTGGAGAAAAATCAAGTTATTTTCCCTCTGTTAGTTATTGGATTTGACAATTATTGTATCAAAATTTAAACTTAAAACCAACATAAACATGCATTTTTATCAACTGTATGGAATAGTTTGGAATATGGAGAAATTTTTTTAATTTTCTTTTAAGGCATTTTCAGTTTACAGTGAAATTCGTTTAGCACGAAACTGTGGGGACTAGAATACTTTTTCGTGTTAAAAGAATTTCGTTTAAAGGATGTTGCAAAAAACATATATTCAACAAAAGTAAGATTGTTAGAGTACTTATTATTTACATAGATATATATATATTTGTATTTAATAAAGCAAATGAAACCAAATCATTCACAAGAACTTGTACAAAATTTAGAAACACCAAAATCTTTACAGATTTCTGTTTTCGTCTGTTTTAAATCAACAGCCTTAAGAAGCTCCATCTTTAATTTAAGCGCAATAGCAGTTTGCTTTTTTCCTGAGATCTTTGCCATTATGCTCGAAAAAACTTCTAAAATATAAAGAAAAAACCACGAACCAAACTCACTGATTTTTACTCACACTGCGGTGAACTCGTCACCAAAGCCAACTGATGAGTTATTTTTGTGTAACATTTGTAAGGGTGGAGGGTGAAATTAGCTTAGATAAACAAAATTGGCTCGTGTCATAGGCTATTTCAAGGGTATTTGAAATTCAAGTTAGCCTTCTTTCTACGAAGCATATTGTTACGTAGATCGGGGCTCGAGGATTTTATGCAAAATCAGTCGTAAACAACAAGGCAATTCTTTAAGAGCGATGAGTATTTATTGTCCTTAATCAACCCGTAAAAATACAGGATTCAACAGCAAAATTCTCAGAATAAATATCGGAAGGATTTCACACCTTCAACAGCACTTAAACACAATTATCAGTATCTAAAATAAACGTAAGTGAAAGATTATCCACAAGCACCGCTCGCAATATTGAACAGCCGAGCTATTTGCTAGTTCTCACGGTCAAGGCAAGTTTACTTATCACTAGTCAAAAACAGACTGACTGTTGAACGAAACGAAAATTAGATATGACGGGTCCCAGCAAAAAATTGCTTATACCCAGCGACTGACTGTTGCGGCGCGTATCGCTCTATTTATAGCCGTGGTCGAAACTTCGAGAAAGATGCGCTCGCGTCATTGGTCGTGAAATTAGTGGATTTCTCCTCTAATTTCTAGAAGAATTCGGAGGGTCCTGAACTCGCCAACATGGTCGCCAATGTCGCCAAATTGATCGCCAAAAATGATGCCAAGTTGGCTCAATCGCCAATATTTCGCCAAGTTCCCATTGAATTGCCATTATAACGTAAGGGACGGCGTTGCTTGTGAATATTACAATTTTGAACATGAAATAAATATAGCATAGAGTAATATAAATGCATTGCACATCCAAATACAAATTATTTACATTATTTTATACAAAATTCGTGACAATATGAAACCACCTCTCTTTCAATTTACATACTTTCTTTATTCGGTCTGCATGGCTGGTGTTTTCTGAACTTTGTTCTTTCCCAGAAAGGAAATATGTTCATGTTAAGAGAAAAAAAGGTATGAAAATACATAGAAGTTCATCGGGGCCGTTGTATTATATCGTGTTAACTAATATTTCGTCTTAAGCGTTTTCGCGCTAAACGTGTTTTATTGTATATCTTTCTTACAAGACTAATTTTCTATTTTTCTTGTAAATTGTTTGTTAGTAGATTATATTGTATATTTTTTTTAAGTAAATTGTTTGCCATTTCTTTCTAACTAATAACTCGCAACCGATTTTCAAAAAAAAAGCTTCTGAAAAATAATAATTCCCTCAGGTCGAGCTTTCTCATGGAACTTATAGATACGGTTAATTGATCTGCATTTTTTTGAAATAGTGTTTGTATAATACAATACAGTATGCATTTGGATAATAAAGTTTTTCGCAGTACCACCTCCTCATGTTGGCTGAGGTGGAAGTCATGCTCATTAACCAGATACTCGGAGTATCAGCAGGCAGTAGTAATTCAGACACCATTAAGTCGAATACGAAAGGATATCCAATAGGTATTCATAATAATTCACTTATATTAATTTAAACGTTTAGAATTAAGTTCGTGATATGCAGAAAAGTCAATAAAAAATAAGAAATAACGGGTACTTATATTTGATTAGATGAATCCCTCTGTACTCGCCAAAGATAAATCTTTTAAGAAATCCCAAAGCGAATGCAATTCAGGAATAAGCGAACAGGATTCAGGCAGTAGTATTATGGCTCTATATTGTCCATATAACTTCTATTTTATTTCTCGACGATTTATATGTTATTTAGTGATGACGTTCCTTTGCAATGTGAAGGTTTTTTTTTAGCTTAAAGTGCTAATTTGGTTGGATAGAAGAAAAAAAACATAGAGAAAAGACCACTTGGATAACTCACTGTTGCAAATTGATTCAAAGAAAATTCCTAAATTTTTAAGAACAAACATAATGCTTCGAAAGATTTTGCTAGAATTCTCATATTTCTTGAGTGAAATTTTCAAAATGGTCCCCTTAAGATTACATGAATTGCTAGAAATATTTTAGGGGATGTTTAATGTAAATACATATAAATGCATATTAATTTATGATAAGACAAAATTTTTTAGTTTTGTTTTACAATTGTTTCCAAAATATAAAATTATTTACGTTCCATACTGCTTTCATAAAGTAGACACCCAAACAACACATTTCTTGGATGTAATTTACAAAAATTTTATTTTCCCTTTCGTTCATAATTTAAATACTTTGAGTTGTTTTAGATTCTTAATTACACACTACAGAATATCCTTTTGAACTCCTAAAGTTATCTCTCAACAAAGTATTTACACTCCCGTTCATCAAAACCACAGCACGCATTCATGAATATTCATTTCGAGTAAGGATCCCTGAAAGCTCAGTCTGTTTGTGTATTATGTATGTTTGTACACTTTGCGTTTACAATTACAAGGTTGCTTGTTATATTGGTAAAATAAATTTTATTATATACTAGCTCAGAGGCATGATTCTTGACATTTTAAGCCAATGGCATCCCTCAACAAAGAATTTTAAACAGTTTTATAGTTCTTTATTAAACATTAGAATGTGAAACCTTGTAAATAATTCGAGGAAAATCAATTAAATGTAAACTATATAGCTTTTATTATTTTTCGAATATATTGTGTGGTAAATAATTTATTTTTAAATTAAATTTCTCATTATTTTATATTAGTTTTTCTAATGAAAATATATGGCAGAGTTGAAAAAGGTTTTCGAAATTAAAAAACTATGCAGAACTTTTCTATTTAAGAACAAATGAAGTACTATATATATGAATATTTCAATATTTAGAAGTTTGTTTGTGAGACATATTATCCGATAGTTTCACAAAATTATTAATGTGATTAAAAAGGCATATCGTATTTTCTATAAAGAACACATCCTACTTAGAAACATTATACCTAAAAATTTCTTTTAAAAAGTGTTTTTAAACATTGAAACAAAATATTCAACTCGACTCAGCTCTATAATGAAATTAATCAATCAATAGTTAGAACAAAAATATTTATCATTTCCTGACTTTTTAAAAGAAAAATGCATAAGTAACAATATAACATGAATTATTTTTAAATATTTATATATATATATATAAAGTCAGGAATATATGAAACCACAATTCTTCCGCTCAAAATGTCAGAACACTTTGAAAGAGTTCCTCGTTCCTAAAACTATGACTCTTAAATTAATAGGCTTTAACATGGCGTTATTTTAGTGAGTAAAATAGTTTTATTTTTACTTTTAAAACATGTATAAATTATGTAATTATGTAAGATTTACCCTCTTTTTTTTAATTGTCAAAAATCTATTTTGTCTTTTTTTTTTTTTAATTTCGTTTACTACAAAAGTTATGTATGTTATTTGTAATTTCATACCCAAATGGGGTTATTTTTTATTAATATTATTTTATTTCCCAATTTGGTTAATATAAAAGCGTTAGTTAATAAAAAAATTTTTTTAAAAATTGTTAGTTGTTTAATTCAAATGTTTAATCAATTCACTGATTTTAAATTCATTGAGGTAACTTCAAAAAGAAAACAATTGTTTGTCTCCAAACAAAAAGGAAACATTTAAATTATATTTATTATTTTTAAGTTTGTCTTTTTTATTAAAAAAAAGTCTATATTTGAATTTCAAATAAATTTATACATACTTTAAAATATTAAATGAATTGCATAGACTGCCTTAATGAATTTTTTTAATCGTTAATAATAAATTCGAGAACAGAAATTATAATACCGCAATTTCTCCATTCCACATTACGGAATTAAATTTCTCAAACAAATGAGCACAAATTATTTATGCTCTGATAACCGGATATACAAAAAAGAAATTTAAATGTATGTTACCCACGTGTTATTTCTGAGAAATAATACAAGAATAAAAAGAATTAGTTCTTTTACTTTATTTTCTCCAAATACGGGGGGAAAAGACTTTAAAGAAAATTAAAGAAATCTCTATTACCTCAGGGAACTCAATTTCACCTCTTCTAAGTGCAGATGAGGCATTAGTCTCAAAGTTTAAATGAACCCCCCAAAAAATAAGCAGGGAAATTTTATAGTTATTTCCCTTTAGAACATTAAGATTTTTAAAAAATTGGATCAGTTTTCCCCATGAAAATCCCTACATCAAAAGAAACTTACTCAATAGCATTTCAATGCGAAAGACATTTCACTAGAACGATCATAATAGCAAAAAAAAAGTCTATGTTCTAGGCAAAGTAGTTACAAATGGTACTAGGGTACGAAAAAGAATAAAAAAAATGTCTGAATCTGAGCTAACGGACTCATCATAATAATTCCTTGCGTGTAATTTGGGGCAACGGCGGAGTAATAAGGAAATGCCATAACCCCCATCCCTCCCCAATAACTCTAATGACATTTGCCGAAAGGTCTTGGGGGAAAAAATGAATCCCTAGATGGATTTACGAAGGAAAAGGGGAAAAAACCAAAATGGCTGACTAATTCTGTTGGAAAAGGCTGGGAAATTCTAAATGGGATTGCTGTGCTCAGGGACGATACCTGTGGTGGGAAAAAAAAGCCAAAATTTACGTAGGGAAATTTGAGAATCGGAAATTTCGAAACGAAAATGGAATGTTGTTACTTCCGTAAAGTATTTCTGGTTGAAAGATATCTCGTAAAGTTTTATGGCTTCCAGATCTAATTAATGTTCTTGAATGTTTAAAAATAGAATTTCGGAATAACTACATGTTCGACAGCTTAAAAAGCTGTGGAAGTCGTTTATCTCTTTTTTACCACAAACTGGTACCTTTCATAAATAATATTAATCAATATAATAAGGTATTTACAGTTTTTTTTATAAATTTACAAACGTTATTATATAAGGATTTTTAGCTTTGATCAACATCAAAATGAAATCAACTATATGTTATTGAACATAATTTTCGTAATTTTGCTTCACAATCAAACGACTAAGGGGACGTTCAGATAGAATCTAAATCAAGAAATATTCATACTTCCTTTTTAGAGCGTCTTCAATTTGAACATGCCTGGGCTTTACAGATATAGAAGCGAAGATGTTGGTATATTCCTATCGTCGCATGGTTGTGAATCAAAAGTGCATGAAGTATTCACATTCTATAAAGCATACCTTTTGGGAAAGGAAGAAATTCATATATGTTGGTGTGCACAAGCATTTTCTTAATGCCAGGACCGGTCGGATACCAATACAGTCAGACAGACACTTAACGCCCAACTGGTGTGTTACAGATTTTGAGCAGAAATATTCCCTACACTTTTTCATGATTTTAAACCGAATTTCATAATATTCAGAAATTTTAACAATTACTGATGTACTTTACTTATGTATTGGTAGTTTTGAGAAAATTAAATAACTCTTAAATCAGCATGATCTGTCTTTGTTGCCTGCTTGTTGGTTCTCCCCTCTCTCTACCTAAGAAGCCAGAAAAGATCAATAAACAAGCAAATAAAAACCTTAATTATGCCAAACAAATTTTCCTTAGTGTTTTTTGTGCGTTCAAATCTCACACACAAAGTAATTTTCCTTACTTAAGGCATCCGACTATAATTGCAAAAAAAAATTTTTTTTAAATGGAGGTATGGCAATTTTTGTGTTGGATTTAGATTTGCTTTCTTAGTATATTTTAAGAAAAATAAGCTAAAATTAAGAATTGAAAAAGAAATTATTATTACTAAAATGGAAAAAAATGGGTAAAAATTGACAAAAAAATAACATAAACTCGGCCCATTCTGAACCAAAAGTTTATAAACAGATTTGCAATTTTTCTATTCTGATGCGTTGCTATGTTATTCATTTTTGAAATGATCTTTGGAATAAGAGATATTTTAATTTTTACGAAAACTAGAGCCCTTTATCTTAGTTATTATATGAAATTGCTTAAAAAAACAGTGTTTATATTCACATAAGGTGTTGTAAATTTTGTAATAAAACAGTGATTGTTAAATTTGAAAGTTAAAGCACTTCTACTGATATACAGAAAATCACACAAAATTTCAGTTAATTATTTTCAAAATTTTTTTTAGCAATCGATGTCCCCGTTTGAGCATTTTTCAAAAAAAAAACACATTTCGAGTAAAATGCATTTTAATGTATGACATCTTCCTTAAAGTAATGGCATCTGCTTTTACTAAAACCCTTGTAGTTTTTGTACTAGCGAACGGAAAATAATAAACTTGGTATTGGTTTTTATAAAGCTTATAAGATGGCATATAAAATAAAATCATTAAAAAAAAATTGTCAATTTTTGGCAAAGTTCACAATTTTAAGGTAGTTGGATACCTTTAGACCACGAATTCGCCAACATATTGTCTAATTTTAAAGACAATTCCGTTGCGTGGGATTATATACAATTTAATACATTTTTTGAAAACTTTTGTACACTTCTTTACTTTTAGTACATGATCATATTTTTGATTTTAAGCAAATGTGCTTTGGAAGTAACATCAAGAAAAACATTAAGGTTGCAGTTGACAGACTTAATAATCTTGAATCCAACTCAAAGTGCCACGAGGACACGAAAAGTTTCTCACAGGTCAACATACAGACATCGAACTTTGATTTCTTTTTACGTGCAGCCCTCATATTTTTCTCATGAAGTAGGTGAATAGTTACTTAAACACCCTAGTAAACTCGAGCACTGCTCTCACTGGCTGCTTGTACTGCTCGTCACAATCAACTGGTTACCCCTGTTATATATTTAATAGAAATGTGATCATGATAATTTTTACCGTGAGTTATATGTTCTTTGACATTTATTTCACGATGAATATGATACAAAAAAGTAAATACCGAAAATTAGAAGCAATTAATATTCACAAGCATTTCTAAGTATAAACAAGTAATATAACAGAAATTAAGTCAATTCCTACTTTAAATGGATGAATAGAAAGTATATCATTAACGATTGAAAATTTGAACAAGATATATATGCTTAAGAAGAGACTGAACCAATACTAGTGAAATTGAAAAAAGAGCATGTGGTTTGTCTGCATTGTTGTAGCAATGCACACCCAGTTTGGCTAAAAAACCGGTTTTCGACGCCAACTTTTGTTTTACAGTTACATTTTTACAGCAATTGAGATGAATCTAAGTTGACGTCGAAAACCGGTAATTAATTTAATTTAATTAATTAATTTTATTTGAAAAAAACTGTATTAATATCAAATGTCATCCAGTACAAGTTTTTAAAAATTTATTTGAACTTGATGGATAGATAGAAAGTATTTATTAACGATTGAAAATTTGAACGAGATAAATATTTATATAAATAAATAATATATTTAAGACAGAGAGGGAGAGAGTGGCTAATAGTAGGAATTGAAAAAAAACTATTTTATTATTTCTATTCGGGTTAGAAAACTATGAGCCTTGTCTGATTAAATACTTTATAACTAACTGGTAGTTAGGAATCAGTTAATTATTTCTCAAATTCCAAAAATAATGTTGGGAAAACACTGATTTAAATCGGAAAACTAATGTAAAATCTATAAAAATCAGATATAATGGGATATTAACTCAAAACTTGTTAGCTCTGGTCATTCTTAATTTTGTTCGATGACAGATGCTTGAAGTCATGAAAAGTTACAATTTGTATTATTATTATCTGAAACGTCCTCGCATTTTAGTCTGAATTGGAAAAAAAATTGAATGAAAAAAGGGAAATTATGTATATTATCACTTACCATACTTTTCTATATTCCGCCTCAAAATTCATTTCGCTGTTCAGTTAGATATTTATAGCTTTTCATTGAATACTATTTTTTGTTAAAATAAAGCAAAAAAATCAGTTTACCTGAAAATGGTAAACATAAAAACATAAACATTCAAAAAGAAATTTCTTTTTAACTTAAAGGATATTTTAAGTTTATTCCATCATTTATTTTTAAATCTGTCATAAAGATTATGTCAAAAAAAAGTTTCTTTAAAGTTAATAAAAAAAAACTTTTTCAAGACTACTTCCAAGAGTTTCAAGAATTTTATAAGAAAAATTAAATTAAATCTTATTTAAAAATTTAACTTCCTTCTAGAATTTTTTTTAGTCTCGTGAAATTGATTAGGTAACACCAGACAGTTAATGATATTTTAATGCTAGTCATTAAGAAACTTTCGTTAAAAAGGTCTTGGATTTAAATTTTTTTTATAACTTTAACTCTAAGGATGGTTTAGCATTAAAAACAAGATTCTACTGTCTAACATCGTAGGAGTCTATAGGAGTCTCCACCTGACATTAAAAATAGGATTTTACCACAAAAGGGAGTAAGGCTGAAAATTTTTCATGTAAGTGGAAAAGTCCTTTAAAAGGAAAAAAACGTTTTTAACATTTTAAATACAACTTGATCTCAAAAATATTCAAATTTCTGTTCGTCGTAAATATTTCAATAAATTTACAGTGTTAACTTTATATTTCTTGTATTTCAGGCTATAAAAATATCAAATACTTACAAAAGGTTTTGTTTCTTCCAATTTTGGTTTGGCAACAGTATGAACTAAAAATGAAAATCTATTTTGTAAAAATGGAGAATAGCATCAGGAATTACAGTTCATAACAAAACTTTATTAAGAGAAACTAATTTTATGTATTCCTTACATAAAAAAGTCTATTTTAAATTATATGCATTCTATAAATAGCAAGTAATCTAGTGTCTAGTTTTTAAAAACAATATAAAGAGATGGAGTTTTAACGTTTCTCGACCACACAGCTGTGAATCAGCTTCCTTTGTGTATATGATCACCACGTGCAATGAACATCTGCTCCTTAGAATATTACATGGTCTTGTCTTGGATATCGCCTCGCAACCTTTGATACCACGAGGAACCCCCTATTTCGCCCACGAGCCAGATGTAACTCGAGGATAAACGAAAATTAGATATACACGGGCCTCAGCACGCAGCACTTTTACCCAAGTTGGGCGAAATAGAATAACCATGAAGGAAATGTAAACTCGAGGATAAAGGTTCCGGTTACTACCTTTTAAGGAGACCCTATCGAGGGCGGAAAGAGGAGACGGTTGAAAAATTTCGCATTGACGAGATGGGACATTCTCCCTCACAAACAACAGAACTTGGACTCTAATCATTCTAAATAATATTTTGAATTACTTCAAATTAACAGCTACGACGTAAATAAACTTAATAGTTTCATTAACAAATATCACTCTACATTTATTTATCTCAAACGTCACAAAGCTTTACAATTCATTGATAATAAAGAAGACAAAGAATGTACTTCTTTTTGGTGATCGTCATTGAAACGAATATTAAATTTGTACCACTTATCACGCGCACTTTCTTTTCTTAACCAACCTCCAGAGCCAGTTTACTGTCATGTTTTACAAGAGAACCTCGCCTCATGGAAGAGCCGTGATGTATCAAATAAGAATTATTAATTAGGTAAAAGTGTAGTGAACATTATAAGAGAGAGGTCAAAGCAACTTTGCAAAAAGAGATTCAACGCGCGCATATCTGAACTGAATCCCCTATTTAGAAGCCTATTGTTTATAAATTGCAAGATAAGTAGATATTATTGTTATCCTTGTATGTTAAGTGGGGGCTAAGTAAAGCAAAACCACATGTATAAATTATTTTGATATTTATTTATTCAAGAATTCATAATAAACTGGTAAATAAACATTTTAATGCATGTCTCTCTTCTTGGTGATGTCTCTCTTAAAGGTATTTTAATGCATTAATAAAAATTATTATAATAAAAAACATGCTTCAATTCCGAAAAGAAAAATTTAATTCATAATAAAAAGCTATAAAGATTTTTTGAAATTCTTAAAGATATTGGTTAAAAATGTGAACTACTGCTAAACACTATTGAATATTATTGCAATATAAATCCTAATATCAAAGCCATACTATAATACAGGGTTATTCATAATTCTTTCCAGTGTTTCCAAGCGCTATTGCAAAATAACTAAGACGAGAATACAGCAAAAAGGAAGCATCTGAAAAAATAAAGAAACGATTTTTTAACATAATCTACAAGTTTTCTATGTTTAAAACCTTGGCCACAAGGCATCCATTAATGTGGTATCCCAGTTTCTGCCTTACTCTATCAATGTGGTACTATCAACGTTTTTCACAGCACGTGTTATCATTTCATGCAGTTTTGCTTTATCACGTTATCCGAAAACTTGGTCTTTTTTTCTTATGTAAAAGACCAAGTTTTCGGATAACATAGACCAGATAACATGTGGTGTCAATAACATAGATAATACCGTGTTGAATAGTGTTGCAGAAGCTGGACTATAACATTAATGTATACCGTGCACAGTGGCATAACGAAGAGAACTAAGGCCCCCTGCAAAGTCAGCATTTAGACCCCAAGCCGAAATACGTACTTGGCGTCAGACAGGCTTTGGGGCCCCTACAGAGCCTGCCCCCCCCCCACTTCGCAATGCGGGATTGACGGGGTTGTACCTTTCACCAATGACGGTGCAACCAAGGTTTTACCAACTTGTAAAGTATATAAATAAAAAAATATTTTTCTATATTCTTTCAAATTTCAGTATTCGTCGTAGTTTTATTACTAAGGCGTTTTAAAACCCTATAGGGAATTATGATTAGCTTTGTATTTTTCGAAATGTACAAAGAAAAATGATTAAATTTTGTATTGTTTATATAAATTTTTTCTACGTTTCTTAGTATTTTTTTTTCCCCCGGACAAGAAAAATAATTTTTGTAAAGCTCTTTTTTAAAGAAGTCATTTTTCATAGTGTCTTTTGCGAAAACAAAACGGTGAAAAGTCACAGAAAGTAATCCAAAATTAAAATTAATCTTTTGTTGTAAAATTAAATATTTTTGTTGCTCTCGCATGTTACATAATGAACTACACTATTTTCTTCTTCTTTAAAGAAGAAAGGATATATTTTTACTTCCGTCTTAAAAAGAAAAGCATTATTTTTCCTCCTTTTAATTTACACTTTTACATAAATCTAATATTCTCCAGACTAATTTGCATACTGAGGAAATTAGAAGTAAAACTTAGCAGCATTAGTAGGTTAAATGGTAAAAACGGTAGGACTTAGATATACTTTATGAAGATGAGCAAGAAAGATGACAAAAAAAATAGCGCTCTTCAAATTAACTTACTTAGGTACTCCCGTAACTAAACAAGAAAACTCAAACTAATTTTGGCAGATTCAGTTGTTTTTCAAAGACAATGCATTTATTAAATTCTGCAAGAAATTCTAACCACCGTTGAAAAGAAGAGGGAAAAAAAAGAGAAAATCATAATGAGTGCAGTAAGGCTCAAAATAGCCTTAATTAAAACTGAAGTTTGGCGCAAAAAAAATTATTAAAAAAAACCATACGATCATCGTAACAATCAAAGATCAAAAACGCGAGAAATAAGAACCGGGAAGGAGAAGAAAAAGAATAAAGATTATTAATCAAATCACAGAACAAAAATGTTATTGGACTGGTTGAGTACAAAGAATTTTTCCAATTAAAACCCTCCAAAAAGAAAGATGAAACGGAAAAAACTGAGTTATCTTGTATAGAAATTAGAATAAATTTTTATCCCTTCTGATTGTGTATTTCATTTCACACAGGAAAAAAAAGCGCTTCGATTCAGCCTCATTAAAAATGTCCTGCAATTTCAATTAAATGCGAAACTTGAATATTTTAGAAATGTGTTATTCCTAAAGGGGCAAAAACAAAATTCCAAAAGGCAGAAATACGTTGGTTTCATCTTCCATTTTATGGGATTTGTAAATCTATTTTAAAAAGAACAGTTTGATTCATTATTTTTTTAATTATTTAATATCTAAAGAAATGTAGTTGTTTATATCAAACATGTATACATTTTATCCATACGTCAGATACAATGATATTAAATGGGTAATTTTGCGTCTAATAAAACAAAACAGTAAAAGGAAATGCGTGAAACTATTTCTCACGCTTAAAAATCCATTAATAAATGCATTTTTCGTTCTAGAATAAATCGGGTGTAAAGAATCATTCTGATTAAAAATTTTAGCAAGCAGTAGGAAAAAATAACACGGAATTTTTTTCTTGAACATAATCGATAAAATGTGTTTAAATTTTCCTATTTCATATTTATTTCCTGCAGAATGGGAAAAAAGATTTTTAAAAAAGATTTTCTCTTAACCCTACTATATATATAACTGCTCATAAATTAAAAATTCATTTGTTTCGCCAATATGAAGTGTTGAATTATCAAAAGAAATGTTCTCCTTCGTTTAACAATTTCTTTGAAAACGTGATATTGATATTTAGGTTACATTTAAAAATAAATTTGTTTCTACTTATGAAAGTTATAATATTATCTATAAAATATTGATTAAAATGAGAAGTGTACGAAAATATTAATATTACTACGATCGTTACTAGTTGATTGTTTTTCAAATGCAGGAAATATCCATTGAATTAACAGGCAGGTTCTTGCGCAGCCAGTAGGAAATAATTCTGGAACTGTTTAGTACTAACAGTTTATTTTATTCTAACAGGAAACAAATGGTATACAAGTATAAATCTACAACTGCACAGAATCAAATCTCAAACAAGTAAAGATCGTAGAAATTCAAATCCATACCCGCAATTACAACAAGGCAAATGAAACGCGTTGTCGCTGTCAAATGTTTGTTTCCGGTGCCACTTCTCTGTATTGCCCTAATATAAGCTGTGAAAAATCGAACAGATGTTTATAAAAATGTCTCCTCAAATAATCATTATTGACGATTTTCTAGGTATATCTATTTTTGTCGATAAATTTGATGTGGCCACGTTTATCTCCAATTTAAACAATCTTTCTGAGACAAAATCAATTTGACAGAGAAGCGAATAAATTTAAATATTTTTGCAGCATTGTAATACTGTAATGCATACAATAATCCCATAATGCATGCAATAATATAAAAAGCACTGCAGAAAAAGAACTGCAAAATTTTTTATAAAAATTGCTTTTCAACACTGACATTAATAGTGTGCACTAAGGATAAGTTTAAGCCAAGAGAGCATCCAATATACAATACAACTCGAGAAATGCTGAAATTATTTAGTTATAATAATTTATTAATTATTATTATCAAATAACTTTCTCTTTTTGCTATTCTTCACCGATAGTAAGTATCAAATTGTATTCTTGCTTATACCATGCAATTGATGCATTTATTTAAAACTTTCATTTTTATTTAAGAATGTTTAAAAACGCTATTTTTTAAAATACGCAACAATTTTATTTGTACTTTTAGTAAGATTATAAATGTTTCGAAACCGGAGATATAATTTATTTTGAAATTTATTGGAACCTTTTAGATTTTTTGTACAATATTTTACCTTTAAGATTTTGTTGCTGTTGGCAGCGGTAGCTGAATGGGGTCATGGTCACACTTAAGTCATGTATAACTAAAGTCCCGTTGTGTAAGGTGGTTGATGCAAGTTAAATCTGTCGAAGGTCATAACCCTAGCGTTGTTGTGGTATGGAAGTCTGAAAAGAAGATTGCCAACTCAGGTGTCATCTTTACCAATTGATCGTGGTTCCGAAGTACAAGATCCGTCACCAATTGCCACGTGGTGCTTCAGAGTACGACGTTAACGAAAACAAACAACTAATCAGTTACCATAAAATCCGGTGTATAACACGCCTCTTACTTTCAAGATGCATTTTTTTAATTTTTAGGTATATTCGCAGCATAACACGCAACTCTTTCTTACGAGGGAACCTGAAAAGTGTGTGTGTGTAATGCTCTTATGTTTTAAAGCATGGGTTTCTAAACTATGACCGCTTGTGGGCCGCATTGCAAAAATAGTTTTTTTTTCTGGACTGCACATAAATATTTTTTTTTAACAAATTGAAATAAAAATTAACTCTATGTAGTTTTATTAAAATAAATGAACTTATTTTTATTATACTGTTTTAAAATTTGAATTATACATGAACAGGTACACATTTATTTTAAATTTGTAAAAGTTTCGTTTCATTTAATTTGGATTTCCTTCCGATGAAAAAAATTCAAGTTTATGAGATGAATGAATTTGCGTTTGTGTTGTATCGGGTTCGAAGTTGCAATTCTTAATGCATTTTCAAGCTGTTTGTCAGTGATCTTTGCCCTATTTTTGTTTTTTGTGTGCTTCATTCTTGGAAAATAATTGTTCACAAATATAAGAACTGCCAAACGCTGAGGACATTAATAAACCATGAGTGTAAAAATGAGGTTATTTATTTCGGTGTAAGTAATCTTTATAAAGCTCCAGTATCGAAACATTCCCCAAAAATTTTTTTCAGTTGAATGACATTTTGCAGTTTAATGCATTCCATTTGAAGATTTGAAATTAATTTATTTATTTCTAGAGAAAACGGGGTAGTAAATATATTGAAATACTCTTCGTTTTTTCTAAAATCTTGTAATCTTCTTTCACACTCTTCAATTAAATTGAAAATTAATGCTGCATATTTTGTGCATACATTTATTTTTTTTAATAAAAATCTGTAAATTGAATTATTTTTATAATTTGCATTTGGGCCGCACTTTAGAAAAGCATGTTTTAAAGTCATTTATAGTATATTTCTAGAACTACAACCCTTTACTCTCATTGGGTCATTTAAATTTCGTGAAAATAAAAAGTATTTCAATCTGCGTAGAGGTCTATTTTTTATGCTCACTTTCTTTTTATTTTCGAAGCTGTCTTTTTTTATACCCAGCGTATACCGAACACCCGTAATTTTTTATTTTATTTTATTTTTGTTAAACTTGAGTGATATACGCAAGATTTTACGGTAGTCATTAAATTTTGACATGTTTACCAGTATTTGATAAAACGTAATAACATTGAAATTTAAAATCGATAAGAAGCTAATGACCAGCACTGATTTAGTTTTTAGTTAAATGCATTTTATTATGGTGTAATAAGAAAATGTATATACACTTTATTCCTACAAATTTTTAAAACATAAACAGTATTTTGGATTGAATTTAAGAAACATTAGTAAATCTTTTTAAACCTTCAGATCAAATACCTTATATACAATTTTAAAATAAATTTAATACAATTTAAATACTATGAAAGGAATAAATGGTTTAATTTGAATTTATGGATTTTGTTTCCATTTTCCTCCCTCAAAAACCATTTTTAATGAATTTCATCCGAATGGAAAATTTCCAAACATAAAAGACACAGAAAAATTTACATACGTTGATTTTAAGTATAATTTAAGAAAAATCATTTATAAGATGAATTACAGTCTCAAACTCAGCTACATATATTTTCATTTCTGTGGCCTTACAATAGATATTTTCTCTTTGATAGCTTTTATAATGTTTTATTTATGGTTTTTGTATAGCTTTGCTCTATTCATTACATTTACTAAATAAATATTGACCTTTAGAAAGTTATTAAATGAAATTCTTTGAAAATATATGTCAAATGGAATGCTAGTAGCAAGAGACTTCTCAAATCGAATGTTTTGTTTTTAGACAATTCCATTGGCGGGGAAAAGGAGGGGGAAATTCTCTTCAAATTGGAAAAATTCTTTATTTTCTTAGAGTTCGTAAAATAAAATACTGCATGCTATGTTTCAATTACTAAATACAATGTTTGTGATGTTTAATGCTTCCTTTTGATATTTTCATTTCCTTCTAAAAATTAAAGTCATCGAAATATTGGTTAATTCCTTATAAATAACTGGATGAAATATGTTGCATTATAATTCTAACAGTTTTAACGGAAAAGTGAAAGATGTATCTACATTAATAAGAAACTAATTTTTAATCAGTAGTTAAATCATATTAGTAAAATATATGACTTGAGCTTTTATTTATAACTAAATAATAATATAATAATAATTAATATTAATACTATGATGTAATTTATAAATAATGTAATCCACAAAAAATAATCACTTGCATTATTGTATTAATAGTGACATATTTTTCAAATATATAAGTGTTTCCACCCAGTTTTGAAAAACTCTTTACTAACTTAGTTACTTGCTTGTTTTTAACAGAAAAATAGCTATCATTTTTCTTTAGTATCTTCTTAGTAGTTCTTTTTTATAAAGTATTTACCGTTCTTCAATGCATAATAATTATTTCAAAGCATAATGATATTCAAAATATAGAGTTATTTTTTATAATATCGCGTTTAAACATTGCATATTTAAGAGAAATTTCATTAAATGATTACTATAAATAACTCACGAATTTTAAAAAAATTTGTGATTAATAATTCATGAGTTTTAAATAATTCGTGATAAAAATTTCATGAATTTTTGTTTTGCAATTTTAAAATCCGTAGAGTTTTGTAACGTCTTAAAATGAGGTATAATAAATAATAGTAAATTCAATAAATAATAAATTCAATAACTTATAAATTCAATGAATAATTAATTTAATAAATAATAAATCCGATAAATTATAAATTCAATAAGTAATAAATCAAATAAATTATACATTCAATGTAAATCATAAATTCAGTAAATATATATTCAATTCATAATAAATACAAAATTCTTTAATATATATATATATATATTTGGATTTTTTATACTTAGAATTTTTTATACTTTAAATTTCTATTTATTTTATCTTGGTCTTTCCTACCGAGTTGCAAAGGGGGAAGGTTGGCGCCTTCAAACTAGTTTAACCCCACTTATTTGGTCCTAAGTCGAAATTGCATTTTGACTCGCTAGGTTCTTATTTGTATTTCATTAGATTTGATCTTAATTTTTTTTCCCTGTTATGTTCTATATTTTATATAAATTTTTTCCATATATATATATATATATATATATATATATATATATTCCCTTGAACTATTTGCAATTCCTTAACATCATCCAAATATAACCATTTCCTGCACACTACATCCACAGACTTTTTTATATGAAAAAAAAAAAAATTTTACGTTTTCGGTCGTTACATTCTAACAACAATAACAATATAATGTTCTACATAATTCGATACTCCGTCCAGTAATGAATGTTTTCCTATAGATTTTTTCCTTGCTCCCAATGAAAAAAACAACCAAAATTGAAATTTAAAACCGGTTGAGTTATAGCTAATAACGAAAGCACTCAAACCCAAACTCAATTTACCAAGAGCAAAAACCCTTCACGGACAAAAAAAAGTTTTGAATTCTTTATTTTTCAGTACTTTCAAAAAGTATATAACACAAAAACGCGTTTCAAAGAGAGGTACAATATCCGACAACAAGATAGTGAAAGGAAGCCGTTTTTATTTATTGCTCAATAAAAGCAATATTTATATATCCACAAAGCTGTCGTTCAGTTCCCACTGCCCGGCGTTCCAGAATTCGATCGAATGCAACTAAATCAATGACTCGTATGTTCTCCAATAATATGCATTCCGTACAAACGGAAGAGGGAATAGGCCGTCAAACAAAAGAGCAATTTCCGCCAACACAACCCCCCTAACAATCAAGATCATTATATTTTATGTCCTATTATGTATCCCTTTTCGGGAAGAGTATATAAACAGTCGGCGAAAGTTCCCCTAAATAGAGAACAAATTGAAGTTTTTACTCCCCGCGCTCAGTCTTATTTTTTTTCCACCATTTTTTTTTTTTTATTATTTTTATTATTATTATCTTGGGTTGCAATCGGTTTTCGATAATCGCCTGGAAAGGTCCCCCTTTTTTCTCAAAGTGTATTTTCTCAGACGCGGGTTTATATTATTGTGTGTGTATATTTATTTCTACTCGGGGAAAAAGAATACACGAAAAGTAAGTAAACATATGTCAGCATAATTTCGAACAAGTCGATAAAATGTCGTCTTTTCGAAGATGATTCGCGTAAGTTTTTGTTACTTTTTCGAGAACTGAAATGTATTGAATAATCGACTAGTGTTTTCCTTTTTTCTTTATTTTAAATTTTATATACACACTCACAGGAAATTGTTGCTGCGGGAAGTTCTATCGGATGGATCACATTTTGCTGACTCAGCTCAACTCTTTTGGTATTGGCTACTTAAAAGAATATAGCTTGGGTTTCGGTGAGATTTGAAAAATATCCATCCGTCCCCCAGATCGTATTTTCAATTCAACATGCTGTTTACAAGGCGAATTTCTTATAATAGGGGTCGGTAACCTTAGAGCTCTGGTGTACGAAACCAATATACCAATAAGATTTAGTGTTCGTTACAGTAAAAAATAGAGGTCAAAGATACAGATTTAGAGTTTTATTATATATTAATTATGCAAAATTTAAAAATATGTATTAACATAAAAATAAGCAACGTAAAATATAACTATTCCTTCAACGTAATTAAAAAGAATACTTTTCCGTTAGCTGGGCGCATGCAAAAAATCGCCAAATAATGTAGAATTCCGCCAAATTTCTTACAACCATTAGAGGAATCTTACTTGGGCGCATATGATCTATTCTCTAAATTCATTTAAAACAAAGTACGTTTTCTTTTTTTCTCCTATCTAAATTTTTGTTCTAAAAATGATGAAAATTCCTCGCTGAATTTAATGTGGAACGAGGGGTAAACGATCCACTTCAGCAAATTCTCAAGGACGTCACCATATTCTGAAACAACCAATAATTATAAGCATTCTTTTTGGGTAAAACACACTGTTTTGCTTAGAATTCATTAATATTTGTTTAGATTTGAACGTTTTCGATTTTCATTCCGTTGACTGTTTTGTCAACCGTTTTGCTTGGTGACTTGGCTCTCATTTGGTTCACAATTGGCAACATTTGCGCCTGGTTAACGGAAAAGTACCTTAAAAATGAAAAGTGTAGGTATCTTCTAAGAATAGGTATTAAAATAAGAAATAAACATTAAGTACAAGTATTCCTACAATTTAGTGAAATAAAAATTAAATCTTTAATGTGAACTTTGTCCCTGCAAATCTCCGCTTAATATGGCAATATCAGGGGTGTAATTGGTGACTTTTCATTTGACACATGGTTCTGAGTGTTCAGCAGTTAAACAACTTTTTTGTGGTCTCAAATATTTCGTATGAAAAACAGATTTGATCACATAGATATGTAAAACCAATAGTAACAAAGTAGAGCACACATTCAATTTCTTCAAACAATTAAATCGATCCGGCAATGACGTACAGCAATTAAAAAATAGTTGTCTACCTATCGATAAAATCATCTTCTTGAGATGTTCTTAATTCAGTAAATTTTGCTTTCAATAGCTCTGAAGATTTTTTTCACGAATCTGTAATGAGTGGCACTACATTTTAGAAGTATTACACAATCGTTTTGATTTGAATTGAATGCTAGGAATAAGTTACATTTAAACAGAGAATTTTGTTACACATATCACACAAACCAAAACACAAGCAGATTCCACAGAATCGTTTTATGGCGAAAGTAAGAAATAGTTTTTAAGCGTAAGGCACATAGAGAGGAGACACAGAAAAAATTTTTTCTTGATCTCATAGCTTTGGTAGAGTGCTCTCCAAGTGCCACAAAGTGGCACGCATGTCATAGGTTCCCGTCATCAGGCTTAGACTCTTGAAGAAAATCAGTAAATAAAGATCGTTGTATGTTCTCAGATTTTTGTACTTATTTCTGGAACTGAAAAATGAAGGTCAAAACAAATTTGATGATTTTCCTATTTGATACATGCCCATTTTTTTAACGAAGATTGTTTTCATTTTACGTTTCACTGTAATAAATAAATATACTCATCCGACATTTTTTAAATTATAAGATGTAATATTATACACAGTTGTATGTGTATAGCTGTACGTACTGAAATAAAAACTAGAGTATCTCTGAAACCAATAATGGCTTAAGACTTATTGAAGCCCTTGGCTCCTATATAAATGTAGACCCCATCTGCAACCCATTCAAGAGACAGTATATTTCATTCATTCATTGGCACTCGTAGAAATGGTAACACATAACAAATAAATGTGCATGATCCACACTTACTTCGGCAGAAAACCGACCACGTGAGTATTAATTAAGTACGTCGATTAAATGAGTATTGGAATTGGTGTTTACGAAGATAGACCTAGGTCTACTCACGACCATAATAAAATAATGAAGTCTTGTCACTGCTTTAGTTAATATATGGCTCAAAATTTTCAGTTTTTCGGAATATATATTCGGGAATAACATTTTGGCGATTAAAATTATTCGGATCCTGAGAGACGGAGAGCTTATTGAGACCGAGTTAAAAAACATGACGAATTCCCCCGGGACCAGTTGGCGCATGCCTTAAAATATTACTCTTTGGCTAAAATGCATTTGACATATAAAAAAGTATTGTGGTTTTTAAGATGGATTTTTTTAAACTCAAGGTGAACATAGATTTTAGAAAGGATTTAATCCTCAAATCCAGAGAATTGTATATTTGTTGAGTATTTTTTTAATTCAGAATGAAAATGATATAAAAAGCATTGTGTTACCACCACAAATACTCATAAGAATGCTGGAAAATAATTGAAAAGTGTTACACTGATAACAGAAAAATGTATTTTTCTAGTTCGTTGTGTGCATTAACTTGAAGCAGGAACTCAATTGACCTAAAATTTCATAAAATACGATTAAAATTCTGTGATATAATTCAAACAATAATCCGCAATACTTTTTCCCGAATGTTCTCAATCATAAAGAGCGGTAACTGTTAGTGCAACTCCCATCTCTTCCCCAGGATTTAGCTTGATTTTCGTTTAGAATAGTATATAAACGAGTATATATACATGCATATGTATGTATACTAGTATGCATATGTATATATACTCGTCTATATACTATTTTACATATATATGCATACATATGTATGCATGTGCGTTACAAACGCTCATTAAAATACTAAATGTTCGTATCAGCAATGTCTAACTAGGGAGGCACAGCATATTTGTCTGTATATTGTAGCGATCTAAAACTCTCATGTCTATATACACTCATGTCCATAAATTAAGGATAATTCAGAATCACACAGAATTTGAACTCTAAAATAAAAATTTCACAAGTAGAATTATCACACACATCTTGAAGAAGAATATACAAATTACAGGAAACATCAGATGGCGAGGATAGTACGTCACAATGACGAGAGTGTAAGAGAGGAATATATAAGGAATGGTGGCAAAAAGTAAAATTGCTCACAAGCGCTTTAAAAGCCTTTCAGTGCAATAACCGCATAGTTTTGGCACAAAGGAAGCATTTGGATGATTTTTTACGTGGTAAATTATCGGACGACTGGAATGTGGACGTACCAGCTGGAAGTATCCGAGGAACTTGGAATCGACCAGAGTGTCTTTCAAGCTTTGGCAACGATTCCAAGATGATGATAATGTGAGTGGATGTTACAGCACAGGTCGCCCCCGAGTTACAACGCCGAATGAGGACCGGTATTTGGCAGTTACTGCCAAAAGAAACAGACGGAGCACAGCATCAGACCTATCTCGTCAGCTCTCTTCAGCTACCGGTACGACAGTTTCAAGGCAGACCGTGTACAGACGCTTAGGGCACATCGGTCTATATACTCGTAGGCCTGTCAGATGTGTTCCCCTTACCGCAACTCACTGTCGCCTGCGATTAACCTGGAGTAGAGAGCATACATTTGGACACCCCAACAGTGGTCTTGTGTGATGTTTTCCGACGAGTCCGGTTTAGTTTGCAGTCTGATTCTCGCCGGACTTTCATATGGAGAGCGCCAGGTACCCGTTACCACCAAGAGAACACCATTAAACGACACCGTTAAGGTGGTGCAGGATGGCTCGTTTGGGGAGGAATTATTCTTGGTTCCAGAACTGACCTGCATGTTCAGAGTGTAACGATGAAGGCCACATCTATCGGGATGTCATTCTAGAACAACATGTACGTTTGTTTCGGGCCGCCATGGTGCTGAATTTCTGTTTATGGATGACAACGCCCATCCTCACCGTGCAAACATTGTAGACGAATGCCTTCAATCGGAGGATATCACCCGTATGGATTGGCCAGCATACTCACCGGACTTGAATCCAATAGAGCATGTGTGGGATATGCTTGGCCGGCGAGTTGCAACCCGTCAACCTCCTCCCACCTGTCTACCGGAACTTCGGAGGGCATTGCTTGATGAGTGGTGTAATATTCCCCAAGATCAGATTGATAATTTGATACTCAGCATGCGTAGGCGTTGTAAGGCCTGTATTGCATCGTCCGGGAGACATACTCCGTATTAACCATCATACTAACCATGTTATACAGTTTTTTGTAAATAGGTTATTTTTTGAAATTTGCTCCAGGGAGTAAAAATCGCAATTTTTATTAATTATGTCAAACATATAGCATCTTTTTTTGCTCTTTACCTTTTGTTTAATAAATAGACTTTACAAATAAGTCAAATTTGTTTTGCTTCTGTCTCTTTCTTTGCCTGAACTTCATTATCCTTAATTTATGGACATGAGTGTAGTAACAATAAATCTTTTGCACTTGCGTAGTCGAGGCCAAGTTCCATGTACTCTACTTAAGGTATCTTGGTTATTCTCATTTGGACAAAGAATACGTATTTCATTATATGGAATGATTTTTCCCCTTAATTTCGGAAATGCGAATGAATATATACTTTATGTGTGAACGACATGAACAGCCAGTCAATACTTGTCTTAGATTTTAATATTTTATGAATGTTTAACTTCAGACATTTCTGAAAATGTTTTATATTTAATTTAAAATCAAGTTTTATAGTTTTATTTCTTATGAGTCTACTGGGTAAAATGAAAATTTGATATTCTTATACTCGTAAAAGTATATCAGGATCAAGAACTAAATCAAGAGCTTGCTTGAAAAATTTAATTTTTTTGAAGGTATAATAAATCTAGCAAGGGAAATATTGACTAACTTTTTCAATAACAAATTAAAAATAATATTTTGAAAGCCTTTCAATTTTTACATAATTGAATTACTTATTATTATGAAATAGAGACAATGAAGTTTATTTAAGTATATCTCTAATTTTTCAACAAAAAAAAACTATTTTGCAAATAATTTTAAAAATATCAGCATTATTAATTCTTATTATTCTTTTTTTTTCGCAGAAAAACCGTAACTAGTTTTTTTTTCCCTTCATAAATAGATTCTTTAAGCGTTTTGTTGTGTTTTATAAAATATGTTGTTTTAGATGGAAAATAACATTTCTAGTGTTCATATGGATAAAAAAAGAAAGCATTTAAATAAAATAATTCTTTGTGTAAGGTGTTTTATTCAGAATACACAAATATTTGAACAGCGTTTATGAAACAACAGAAAATTATTTCTTTAAAACAAGTACTTTTGATTTATTTATGCAAAATAACAAAAATATTCACTAAATATACATCGTACAGATGAAATTTTTTACATTTTTACTGTACACATTTTTTTAGTAATTTAAATGCCATAAATATTATATGTAGCCTTTTTATTATACATATTGTTATGTATTCTTATATTTGTTTTCGTTATGTATAGTTACGCTTACAAAAAGTAAAAAAAATGTGAAGGCGTTTATCATATAGTAAAATATTGCAACAAAAATAAAATACAGGATATATGAAATACTTTTTATCCATTAAATAAGAACTTATATTAAGGCTGTGATGTTTGCTTCGGTTTGAGTATTTAATTTAAATCAACAGCTAGCCGATCCATAGACATATGTCGTGCTACTGGCAAAAAGCATTTCCCAATTGGGACAAATAATTCTTTTCTGGGATCGATTTTTGAAGAGGGATAGTAACACAGGTGTCACCACGTCGCTTGCCCGTGGTTCAAAATTAACGGACCCGTCGCCAATAGCTACGTGTTGCCTTTCAGTACGACATAAATTAAAATCGAATCAAATCTAGAATCGCTTTTAACGTTTTCCATCGCCTGTTATAATACACGGGAAAGGAAAGTTCTTTTTTCCCCTTAATGGTGGACTTTCTGGGTGATACTACATAAATAAAGGGTACTGTATACCAATACTGTACATTGTTGCCTAGGGGTCAATATCACGGACACGGGCCTGGAGAGTCATGAGTTCGAGCCTAGTGCCACTGAAGACCCACTGTGTAGAAGGGCCACTGCACGCTAAATCTGTTGAGCCCCAAAAGTTCTCCCATAGATGTGGTGTTGAAGTTAGGTCCTCGTCTTTTGACCATAGTTCAAGAGATCCGTCGACAATTACCTTCCAGCTTTATTGTTCAACGTTAATATAACTCTCATTCATTCGCAAGCCATTCTGCAATTGATATGCATTCCTAATTATATTTAACATCGTTCTGAACGTTTTTCCGTAATCATCCTCTCATTGGTGATGGCAAACTATTTTTACTCGTGTATTCTAGCTATGCTTTGGGCTGGGGAGAGTCTTCGTGGGGTCTTTCATTAGAAGTTATATTTTGTCTGTGACGTGTGTCATCTAGTGTTCCCTTTCCAAAAATCACTTCTAAGAAAAGGCTTCTTGGCAGGATGATCTGGACTTGTCCGTTTATGGGTTTGGAGACCTTCAATTTGAGACGCCTTTTGCAACTAATCCGAAATCCAATCCCCCTTTCAATTGTTAAACGCATCATCAGTAATTGTGATCCTCGGTAGAGGAATTCTAAATATTATTATAAAACATAATGTTATACTTGAACTCCTTAAATGTTTTCAATACGTAAAAAACTGAATTTTTATTTAAACAAATAAAATTTCAGTTTTTTACGTATTAAAACAAAGACGTAACTGCACGGAAACTGCTGTTGTTCATCTTAAATACAAAAATTGAGCTGCAATGCTATATACTTGATGGTAAAAATTACTATTACAATTGTAAATTCAAACAAGTTTAAGAGATACAGATTGCAGAAAAATAAACAAAATTACTTACCTTTTTTTTTTATCTCATTCTTTAGTTTTCAGTCCACTTTTACAATTAATGTAAGTTCAAAAGGGTTTTGAATAAAAACTCTTGATATTGATATTATGCCTGTATTATATATTTCTCTTTCAGTAAATTTATTCCAAAATATATGCCACTGAAGAAAAAAAAATTCTGAAAAATCTTACACTCAGAAATCTCTCTCTCTCTTTTCAAAGAATATTATTATTTATTATAACTCTCTAAGCTGCATCTATTCTGCTACTTTTACAAGTTTTCACATTTTTCTTGATTTCTATCAGCAAATAAAAAAAAATGCAAAATAAATTACTAACGCAAAATAATAATAAAATAATAACGTCATTTTTAAAAACAAGGTAATGCATGGCACATCTGGCAAAAGTCAGGAAAATGGGCAAAACACATTTCTACAAAACACATATTTCACCAAGGAAAAGAGTTCCCGATTCCATTTATAAATTTATTCCAAAAGTTCGGCAAAAATTGAGCTCGTATTCATTCGTAGGAAAAAGACATGAAATGCTTAATTTTACTTACTCCTCCAAATGCAAAAGGGAAAAAGGTAGGGGAAAAAACATCAACCGTGCACAAAAGTCTCTCATAAAGAAAATCGATGAGTATGTATGTCAATGGGGCGAGAATAAATAAAATCCAACCATCTGAAATAACGTTGAAAGGCCCCATGAAAAGAGCGAATTTATTTTTGGTCCTTTTTTTTAGCAACATAAAAACTTTCAGCCACCTAATAACTTATTTAAGACACGACAGCTACAAAATATCGTGAAAGGTACACGATAACAGATGTACGTCCACTTTTTATGATTACTTTATGTGCTGCATTTTTCCCCAGCAAGAAAATGTATTCCCTGGGACGTGTCATAAATCGTCTGCATTTCCGACTTACCCCTAACTCGGCCCTTCAGGTGGCTAAGTCGTTCCCACCTGCAGGGAAGCTATCTTTCGAATTTAATTTACGGAGATAAAAGCAGCGAAAAAGAGATTTATCTGCTGCTTTCTGCTGACGTAAGGTAATTTTTCTACCGCGGTATTTTTCTTTGGGGGAGTTGACGGGATTTTTTTTTCTGCTTTCCTACCCCACGCTTGGAAGATAAATTCGCAAGAGAAACTTTCTCACCCCTGTGAGTCTGGAGAGGTAATGAATTGTCTATATTAAATTCCGCATATTATTACTTTTTTTTCTAATATGCAATTTACGAGGTAAATATTGGTAAAGTTTTGTACTGGAATGTAATTATAAATGTGTCGAGTATATGATATGATATTTAATTAATACGTGCAAAAATATTCAATGGTAAAGGTGAGGTTCTAGAAAAGTAATTAAATTGTTTTGTTGAATTTGGCTGTGTAATAAATAAGTAACATAAAATAAAAAAAAAGTTTACTTGTTTCACAGGATATATTAATAAAATATTCTATGTACAAAGCTAAAAATAATTCTGAATAAAAATTCATTATTTAAGGGGACATGGTTCGATTTAAGCAAAATATTTTAATTCAAGGATTTTTTTAAAAAATTTTAGTTGTATCCTCTGTGTGTTTGCTATGTAAAACAGATTTTGTGCTCAAAATTTTATAAAAAGCTAGGCATTTAATTTTTTAAGGAAAAACTTCAAATTTGTGAAGTGATTTTAAAATGCTACTCCTCCTACAAAAATTTACGTACACGCATGAAATTTGATTTACAAGTACCTCAAACTATGCATAACAAAAGTTGTTATGGGTTTTGCGATAACATGATTGGTATTCGTACAATACTTCTTTTTATGAATGCGTATTGAAAATTCCTTAAAAAATGTACAAATTCTGAGTTCAATTATTTTTTAAAAAAATAAGTATTGCTTTGATTCAAAAATGCATACCAACTTTTGTTACATGTACTATTCCAATAGGTTAAAAAAAATTCAAAGCATTTGCACAATAGAAAAAAGCCTTAGCATTTTAAATGAAGACAAACTAGTTATTTTATCTTTCCGAGATAAGTAAGTTTAAAGTTTTGATTTGCCATAGGGATGTGAATAAAAACGAACGCAAAAGCTATCATATAATTCTGTATTTTTTTAGTTTAGAGCTTTCAAATTTTGTCAGGTTATAGAAAAGTATACACAAAATAATTTAAGCTAAAAAAAAATTAAATTTGATTTTTTGACCGATTTTTGTCGATTGAATCATACAGTGAATGTCATTATCATCTTAAATCACAAAATTACAAGAATAGCAGTAAATTATATGAAGGGCTAGAATACCAATTTGTATAATACTTCCGTTAATATTAATCTTCATGTAGCATTTAGAAATTCCTTTCTTTTTATTAAAATTTCTTCTATAAAAATAATATTTCTATAGTTCTTCTATAAAAAATAATTGTCTATAGCTTATAATATAGCGTTTCTCAAACTGTGAGGCACACCTCCTTTGGGAGGCATGATGACCCTCCGTGGGAGCACGAACATGTCAAAAATAAAAGATTTAAAATAATCACAATTTACTGAAAGAAAGCAAACAACAAATATGTTCTGGTATAGTAAGAAATAAATTACATATTCACAGTGATATAAGATACTTATAAATGTATCAGTACGGAAAAGAAGTATTTGATTATTAATTTATTAACGCTAAATTTAAAACAAGTTTAGTAAATACTAGTGACTCCCATGGGCTTGTCATATATATACAGATTTATATTCAAAATATAATACTTATCTTGATAATTTGTGCAGTGCATTGTAGCTCTATCGTTGAAGTACATTATTATTGCATTCAATACATCGTAGTTATATGAGGGGAGCGCGATGATATATAATTATGACTCAAAATTGTGTCACAAATATTAAAAGTTTGAGAAGTACTGCTATAAAACTTCTCGGCAGAGACTGAACTAGGAGTTACCATTTTTTTTCAGAGTTATCATAAATTAAAATAATAACTTATGTTTTTTGTTAAAATTTCTCTACTGTGATATATTAAAATGCTAATAAATCCACTTCACAAAATTATTTATTTCAAAAATCCTAGTTCAGGCTCTGCAGAGGAGTTTTAACTATATATAGGCAAAATATTACTATTATAGAAATATTTTCCATAAAGAGAGAATATTTTGAAAATATGTCGTTTTTTTTCATACATTGCCAAAAAAGTTGCGTTTAAAATAATTTTCACATTTATAATATTCTTAGAACAATTTTATATATATTTTCTAGTTCAGAGGACACTAAATATCTCTCAAAAACATTATTCATGTATACGTTTTTTCAAATCACGGAGAATTTCGAACGGAGTCGAATATCTTAATTTATTGAAATGTATAAGGCTGCAAAATTAATCAGTAGCATATATTTAATTAGAACAATTACTTGAGTTTAAGGATATGTTACTAAAATATTCTCTTTGTACAAGACTTGGTATTTAATGAGGGGAAATTTTATTAAATACCAACATTACATTATGTGACTCTAAATGACATCGCATTAAAATACTACAAACTCTATAATACTTCCATTGATAATAATCATAACAAAACCCTTAGAAATTCTTTTCTAATTTATCTCATTATTATATAAAAATATACTTATTTACGCATATATTACTTAAACGAGAATTTACAACATTTGAACTAAATAATGCATATTAAGGGTTTTCTTCAATTTATTATTCCTTGTTAGCTATCACCCTCATTAATAATTAAATCACTTTCTGAAAAATTGATTTTCATCAAATGTAACTTATTGTAAGAATGAATTTTATATAATCCTTGTTAATGAAGATTATAAATATGTGAATTATTTATTTGAATTTTGTTACTGAAATTTATTATCGCTTTCATAAATCATTTGTTAATCTTTCCTCCAATTTCATATTTTCACGTCTTGTTTATGGTGTTCCATTTTCTTTTCCTACAGAGATCTTGATTTTATATTTCTAAATATAAGATTATTTTATAATACTTTTTTCAGATTAATTTTTTTTACACTACAGTTATTCCAAAACAAGCTGAGCTGGCTTTCTGCCATTCCTTAAATATTTCAATTGCTATTTGAAAACAAGAGCATGCAGAATTATTTGAAAGAAATAGCCTATAAAAAATATATTATTTTAGTTTTCAAAACTTTGTCCTTTAGTGGCGTGTTTTGAAATTTTTTTTATTCGACTGTCACTAAGTAGCATGAAGTAACTAGATAAAAATATGTACTTTATTTAAAGGCGTGGGGCATATTTTTAAAAGTAGTTACTGTTTTCTTCAAATAATATTCCACACT
The DNA here is from genome assembly GCA_019973975.1 of Trichonephila clavata. Classification (NCBI taxonomy): domain Eukaryota; kingdom Metazoa; phylum Arthropoda; class Arachnida; order Araneae; family Nephilidae; genus Trichonephila; species Trichonephila clavata. Next base: position 65,845 of record BMAO01010568.1, on the reverse strand, counting down.
TTATACTTCTTTAGTTACTACTTTTTTGTGATCGTTTAAAAAGAACGCTAGTTAATATTAATGGCGAAAAAATTATGAATAATTAATGATGGAAAGTGCCTTAAAAATAAAATAACTTTGTGGAATAAAATTATCTGCTTCATTAAAGCAAATACAAAAACAAATTATTTAGTGATAAACGTTTCTTGTGTAATTAAAACTTTTTTAAAGTATTCTAAAACTTTAGATGTTTATTGTATGGTCTAAATAGTTAAAAATGTTAATTAAAAATTAAATAGCCATGCATTTTTTAATGAAATTGACTTTTATTTACTAGTTTTATAGTTTACTTTTATTTAAAAAGAACTAAAAAGTTAAAATTTAGAAACTGTTTCGACTTTGAAATCATCCTTTTCCCAGATGCAATATAAAATAACTTTTGAAAAATCAAGTAAAATTATAGAATTTTTAAGAATATTTTGTTTCCAATTTTTATCATCTTTCAGAAATTTAAAATCTCCAGTAAACAACCTAATTTCGTAACATTTTGGTGCATAAATAAATATGTAACAACACGCTTGAAAAATCTTAGAATTTAATAAATAATTGTACTTTTCAAACACATAGGTATGAAAAAGCAAAATCAACTTTTTTTAAAAATAAAATATTTAATTTTTTTTATTTTAAGCTCATACTTTTAAATTTATCCTCCCAACCTCCAGTACAATACCTGCCATAAATATACCAGTATCTTTAAATAGTCAAATAAGATGCACATATTATATAGTAAGATAGATATAGTAAGTGTCGGTTCTGGAGGCTTAAAGGTGGCGCGTTGACGCTCCGTAAGCCTAAGGTTGCGGCTGGACTCGATAGATTTTCTGATGTGAAAATCGTAGGCATGCATGTCATATGATTATGTGGCATGTAGAAGATCCCTTAGGTACCAATTTGGCCCTAGTAATCAGGGCAAAATTGAATCATGACAATATCTAGCATCCTGTGAGAGATCGAATTAAAAAATAAAATCAAGCGTCGAAATTTGGTACTGAGGCCGTCACCAGATGGTCTCAACACGAAATGTCGCTCAAGTTTGATGAATTGTCGTGTCCTCAAAAGTTAAGTTTCTGAAATACAGCCCCATTGGGGAAAAAATATTTAGGGAGTGGACTACTTTAAAAAGGAACATTTTCTTCGTGTTAGCATTTCAAAATATTTTTTACAATGAATATACATGTATTTTTAAATAACCAGTTCTATATTTTAATTTCCTCGCACGTCCTAACTCAAAGTTAAAAACAAAAGATCCAGAAATTTATTAAATATCGTTACAAATGCCGCTTGTGTTTTTATGCTTCAATAAAAGAAAGGAATAATAAACATGGCACTCAAGGAAATCACATGGCATCTGGGCATTCCCTGACTATAGATCGATTTTCGGGGAGGTAGACATGATTCTGCATTTGGCGATAGGCATTCGATTTTAGCGAATTTTTCTCCTGTCTTCTTTAAGAGGGAAATCAGATCCAATCGAGAATATGAGGAATACGTACTCGGATGCGCCCTCTCTCCCGCGTAACCGGATATTTCTTTCCCTTTCGCGTAGAATGCCTTTTCTTCAAAAGTTGCTGTCAATTCTGAAAGGCTCGTCTTTTGGTTTAAAAAACAATGGGAATTTTCAGCAGAATTTGTGGTATTTGTTCGTACCCTTGGGAATATCAATCGATCGGTTTTGTTTATAAATAAGGATGAATATTAGTTTGTTCATTCGTGTTTTATATACTGACTGGTCATTTTTATTAGAAATTATCTTTAAAAATAACTTCAAATGCTTTGTGTAGTAATTTGTGAATAAAGCATTAAGAACAATTCGTGTTCTGTGAATATCTACAATTGTGAAAAATGTTATGTCTTTTCTTAACCCTTTATAAGGTCATTTGTTTTTTTCCTTAGCAATGCTATGTTAAAATATTTTTGGGATTTAGATTGATTTATGAAAAGAAATTCATTTAGTTCATTACTTAAAAATAATTTTATTTTTAAGACCATTTTTGGGGGGGGAGAAGCATGTTATCCCACCTCAATGGGACTATTATACAGGTAGGACAACTTATGTTTTACATTTCTTTTTATGTCGCATTATATGATATTTATAAAATAAAATTTGTAAATGCTAAAATATTCTCAAAAGCAATTATAAATTAGATACATTTTATATTAAATATTTGAGCATTTATACATATTACTTTCCATGAAATTTCAGAAAACAAGGATGAATGCATAACGAGATATTACAAGCTGCACAAACGTATCTGTCTCCGTGTGCTGTAGTAGAATACAAACGTGAAAGTCTGTATATTTATTGTCAAATTGTCATACATGGTCACCAACTTTAGACAATTGTACGTTATCTGGAAAAGTTTTATTGCTGCTGGTTTTGCGTTTGTGACGTGAAAATCCCGATATTAGTTGCTATGCTAGCCAAAATACTAGAATCACAAGTAGGAAAATAACTTCCCATAGACATTTAAAAACTAATTAAGTTGGCAATAACTATACTTACCATGGCTTTTGATGGAGTACATCAATATATACCACATATTTATGAAAATAAACCGATCCGTATAAACACCAGATGTGACTTTTACCTTAAAAAAATTACCCAAATCTCGTAAAAACATATAAAACTGATTTTTTTTTAAAAAATCGTGCAATTTTCAACCATGTCATCTTGAATGCGAAGATGTTGTGAAACAGGTGGAATATTTTTCCAATTAAATTGTTGTAAAGAAAAACGCTAGACGCCAACGGTGTTAGTATTTTTCTAATATCCCTATGTGAAGCTATTTTTTTTCTAATTTTGTACTGGCTATATATTTTAGGGAAAAATGAGCAGCAAGAACAATTCTAATACTTCCGTGATTGTTGACTAATGTTTTGTGCACTGGAGAGAAAAATTCGCAGCGTAATAGTTATATACATTCCCAATGAGTGAATGGGGATTTTTCCAAACTGTTTTAAAACTCGGATTCAGACACCTACTTGGAAAGACTTAAATGACTTTTTTAGACTAAATGTTGCATTCAAAACACTCCAAAAGTTAGAAAATCATAATCGCTTGTGTGTAGCAAACGGAAAATGTTAAAAAGTTAACTTTCTTAAACTACGCTTTATTCGAGATTACCGAACACGGAAATGAGCTGACCCCTATAATTTTTAGAAAATGTTCCAAAAATTCTCTTTTTATACACGAATGTATACGGCATGTAACTTTTAAAAATCTTATACCTTCGTTTTAATTATTTTTTATTATGCGTTTAGTAGTCTTGATATTCAAATATGTTAAGTATAATTGAAAGAATTTGTTACCAAATATGCCGATTTCTATATTTAAACAAAAATTTAAAAGTTTGATGTTAATGATTTAAAAATAAATCTACTTTTAACTACGGGTTTTCTTAAATGTACTGTATATATTTGAATAATTATTACTTATTAATTATTAACAAAAATAATTTATTTCTTAAAAGATAATTTTTATCTCTTCGCAATTTAAAGCAAAAAGAAACTTACCAAAAACAAAACGAAACATTAAAACATTCATAAAAATAGATCCTGACAAAAAAGGGGAAATGATAAAAAAAAAAAAGAAGAAAGAAATTCGTAAATTAAATTAAAGAGAAAACCTGACAAGGCATGGCAGTAGCCACAAAGCTATAATTTGGTTCCCGTGAAAAATGACTTTATCTACAACCGCAACTGAGTTTCAGGTTGGCAGACGATTCTTTCGAATCTTCATTTTTTCGCCTATGACCATTAGCAGTCCAAAATGAGGCCCCTGGGAAACCTGGAAAAAGAATTGCGTGGTGGTAAAAGACACGAACTCACTGCTGTTGCTGTACTTAAGGTTTAACCATATCTTGTGTAACGGAGAAAAAAACACTACAGGAGTACTTGAGTCAGCTGACTACTTAACGACTTATTGTTACCCTGGAATAAAAAAATTAAAAAAGAACTTTTTTTGTTTCCTAGTATCATGATTTTTCACCATAAATGACCCAACAAAAATTTTTCAGAAGTGATGGTCCATGAATAAGGCTCTTACAATTCTATGTTAACAAATAGCTTTTCCTTATCTTTGCTGTAATTTCACCAAAGCAAAAAAGAACGAAATTGCTGGGTTCTTACGAATGCATCTTCGGCATTTAAGTTAGCATTGTTTATTTTACACTCGTGTGTTTAAGCAAGTATTTATCAAACAGAAATGTTTTGTCAGAAAAAAGTACAAGCAAAAAATTTAAAATTGCTTGTGTGTCATATGCTAATTTTTCGGTATTTGGCTGTGAAATGCTTCGCGTTTTTTTAAAGGGTTTTTATTTTCCGAACCTAATGTTCTAGTGGTAATTCTTTTTCCCAGTTGTTGTTTTTTCCCTTAAAAAGAACTTACTATTCAGGAATTTGATTCCTCTCCAATTCTATTCTTCGAAATGTTTTTTCCTCGCTCTTATAATTAGTCTCATGCATATCCGAAGCAATAAGAATGTTTAATATAGTTTTCGTAATTGCGTTTGTTATAATTTGCGAATGCCAAGTGTAATATATTTTAGTTATTATTTCTTATAATAGACATATATAAAGAGCTTTATTAAGGATGTGTATTATTTGACTAACAAAAAATTGTTTTCATTATTTAGTCGAATAGTCAAAAAACAATTGATTTAATAACTGTGATATTTGAATATATTAATAGTATGTGAATATATTTTTTATATTCTTCCCTAACATTTTTTTCAAAATATTGCCTGTAGTTTCTCAATAGTGTGTGACCGACTATTTCATTACCTTCTGAGTCCATTACTTTTGTTGTTTACTGCACCTTACAGAGCATTGAGTCCATCCTGTGTTTTACTGCCCCGAGTGACCATGTCGCAGTCATCGTAGCTCCTGGGATGATGTCCTCGTCACGTGTTAATAAAAAACGAGTGTTTATGGTGGTACAAATATCCATATACATATTTTATCGAAACTGGTGCCGTTCTCGTCACTTTTTGAAGAAACGGTAATAAAAACATTTTTACTTCTTCAACTTAACTAGTTTCGTTAAAATATTTCTTTTCCACCAATTTTCAACCGTTTTCTGCATTTCAAAATAACCAAAAATGTACATAAAGGAAAAAATCTCGAATTAATTATTTCCTTACAGTAGAACACTGTTTACTGTTTTAACCAATGGTTACATTCATCATGAATATTAACGACCAGAGCAGACATTCTTTCATCAAGTCACGTTCCAGCCTCTGACAGTAAACAGCTGAAAGCATGATGATAATTAAACTGGTCCCGACAAGAATACGGTTAGTTAAGGCAGATATATTTCCAAACACACAGCATACACTAATATTTACAATCAATGCGAACAAGCAGTAGTGACTACCAAGCACAGCTCGTCTACTATAAACAATGAGGTCTCAGCCTAACTAAACAATAGACTGTACATACGATCACGAACAACAGGGAGTACAGTTATCCGTTAGATTCCTCTCAACACATCTATTAATGTAAATTAAACTAAGAGATTTATAGTCTGCAATCCATTTAAACCAACCTACCAATATATATCCGTATATTGCATACAAATGCCTTCTGTGGTTAGAGTTATGAAGTTATTGTAATGATGAAAATGACTCATAAGTAAAAATATCAGTCCAAAGTATTTTGACTTTAGTTTGAAGGAAAATTATTATTCTCTCCTCGCGATTTCTATACATGGGGATTTCTATACATATTTCTATAGAGGAAGATTTAACTGGAGGCTTTCGACACATTGTGCAGAATAAATTTATTGTAATGATGAAATGCAATTTAGGAATGAGGTAGTTATTGTGGTATCTGCGATTAAAATTGTAACGCGTCACATTTTAATCTAACTGGGTAAAGACGCAAGATTGAAATGAGATAATTGTTCTATTTTGATATTAAATACATTTAATATTTGTTATCCTATATTTTCTCCTTGGGAATGTATTATGTCTGCAAAGGCTTAAAATACCAATGCGCAGCCCCGTTAAAAAAATATATATATATATTAAAACATTATAGTAAAGTATCGTAATTCAATAGAATGAAATATAGCCCTTTGATTAAGCTCTTTTATAAAGTTCATTTTGTAAAACAATTCAATGAACACCTCAATTTAAAATGTAAATACGTCCGACAAAAATCCGTGTATAAAAGACTCGCGCCAAAACATACAAAATACATTTTATAAAGTAAAGAAAGGGGAAAGTTTCAACACTCACTGAAAATCAAGTAAGATAAAAAATAAAAGTTATTTATTTCGAAACACACACCGTGTAATAAAAGCAATATAGTACCAATTGTATGTACTTTTATATGTATATTCACATCCAAATACTTAACATTTATATATATTTACCATTAGAATATATATATATTTTTTTTTTTTTTTTATTATATATAATAAATATATATATAATCAAAATTTCTCTACAAGAGAGAGATCAATAACCATAATTATAACTTAAAATAATTGTAATTGCAAGATAACCAGACAACAGAATTTAAAAGAAGATATGAAAAATTATAATAACAGAGTTAAATATAAAAGAATGGATGCTACAGTATTATCAACATTGCTGACTTAGGACATCTTATATACAAAAAAATTTCTTTAAAAAAATTTCTCTGTATAAAAATGGGGTTGAACATGTTTTTTGGCCAGCGAACCTTCCCCTTTCTGTTAATAACACTGAGCAAAAACCTATTGAAAATAATGGATAGGAAATCTGAATCCATTATGAGAAAAAGGTAACTTACCTAAAAATTGCATACAGAAATGCAAGGCCCGCGCTAAGTCTGAGTACAATAAACAAGTTATTTGCCAGGTTCTGGACCAAAATACAAATTCAAAGCAAAGCAATGGCTGAAAAGTAGCACTTAGCAGAAGTATGAAAGAATAGAAATAATAAATTCTGAATTGTAAACATACTATCATTATCTTAGAGACTCTAAAATTGATTATTTAAAATTTAAAAAATTATAAATCAAATTTATAAAAAAGAAAAAATAAAAAATATAATGAATCTAAAAATTCAAAATTAGGAGTATCTAAAACTATCTAGAAAAAATAATAAAAATTATAATAATAACCATGTTTAAAAACTATGGAAAATTTAATATATATATATCTAATTACAAAAAAAAAAAAAAAAATTATACAAAAAATATAAGTTGTATATACCTAAGATATGTAACTAATTGTCATGTATAGAATAGATTTAGCCACAGAAATACGAAAATAATTAATATATAAATTATATTATATATTAAAAATTCATACTAAATAATTTAAATTAAAACATTTATATATATATAATATTATATTAACATTACAACATTTATAGTTTAACACAAATATTAATGTCATATACAAATTTAAATTAATAACTCGAAATAAAATTAGAGACACATCAATAATTCCTCAAGAAGGGATTAAAAGATTAATTGAAATAAGTAAAAATAATATTAATTAATTACTAGTCACTACATGCGGATAATAAGCATATTCGCTTACGACGAGTTGAAAAGAAATTTTCGTTTTGCCAGAAAGACTTACAACCGCGTGCTTGATTCCAATGACAATTTTCACCTGGGAATAACATTTCGAAATGAAACTACCATCCAAAATATTTTATTATCTCGATTCATTGATCAAAGAATCTGATATATTTATTTCTCTCTTTAAGTACTGCAAGTTCTTTATATAAAATTTGGTACCCTGCTAAGTTAATCTTTGTATCGGGTTGTAAGAAGATTAGAGTGTATTTCACATTTAGATAGATATGTTAAAAAATTATTTTCCGCACTTGCATGTGAAATTTAAATCCCTCAGAAACTAAATTAGAAGTTAATTGAAAAATTTCGTATCGTCTAATAATAAATAATCCGAAACTATGTTAGATTAAATAAGCCTTGGCAAAGAATTAACGGTTAGGTTAATAATAAGTAAATGTTCGACATGTCATAAATAGTTTAAAGTGAAAATATATACGGATGTCATTATAACAAAATCAGAATAGGAAATTTATTCACTTAATTTGGAAACTTAAAAGAATATTGTTAATATTTTCACTAAATATGCAGATAGGTAAAATGTAATTAGGGTTACACTATGTTATTAAATGTTTTTTTTAAGTCAAATATCCAATAATGTGATGAAAAACATCTTTCATACATTCTTTCAGCAACAAAAATGTATAGTTAATTGAATCGTAAGTGATAATTTAATATTATATTAGCAATGATTATTTAATTATTTCGAACTAAAACAATTTTCAAATTATTTTAAACAAATTTCGGTAACATATTTATTAATCAAATGCCTGACCATTGACCATCAGGTCATTAGGCGACGAGCTCTCCAATATTTTTTTACAATATACTCCAAGTCCTTAAGTACAGAGCACACGTCAAAATGAGCAGCATTCATGACTTGTCCAAAGCACACAAAATACAAAAAGGGAAGAGAAAGAACATAGTACATGAATTTTGGTAACATAGAACATTAAAAGAGTTTCTGTGAAAAGTCTATTTTGTTACTCTCGTAAAAGAGTTAACTTGCTCTGGAGAAAGCATTTCAACGTGTGTATTTTAATATGAAATATTTTAAAAAATGATATGAATTAAAAATATGCAACATTTTTTTCTTAAAAGAATCTGTTAAGAAGTTATTTTTAAAAAGAAGATTATTGTGTGCGTGTGTGTGCGTGCGTGTGCGTGCTGGTGCTTGCGTATATGTGCGTGCGTTCGTTGCGTGCGTGTGCGTGCGTATATGGTGCGTGCGCGTGCTTTGTGTGTGTGTGTGTGTGTGTGTGTGTGTGTGTGTGTGTGTGTGTGTGTGGTGTGTGTGTGTGTGTGTGTGTGTGTGTGTGTGTGTGTGTGTGTCCAAACAATGATAGAAAGGAAAACCTTAAAATTGGAGCATTTTTAAACTGTGGCACTTATTTAATTTACTGTCGTAAATAAAGGGTGATAGGCCTAGATGCAGCGGAAGCCAGCATTAAAATTAACGTCAATAGAGTTTAAATGAGAGAAAAATGAACTTTAATTCAAACAATCATAGATTTATTATCATCAACACAAGGTAATCAGTAGCAACAATTAATCAATGTTTTTCGAAATAAGGCTAAGAGGTACTTAATATAACAAGAGACACTTTCGTACGACAGGACGACCGATATGGTACGTCCGCTCGGTATAAGTAATGTCGTAGAAGTGAGAAGTTATGGGGTTTGACAAACGACACACACCACAATAGTGGAAGTATATTTCATTTCCTTCTTTAAAAAGTGGGAGAAAATTTGCATTAAAATATCTGGGATTGTCGGAATAGAGAACTTCTTAGCCAACTTGGCGATATTTCTCAAAGTTTGAGTTTGACATTTAACAAACGTAACATAATAAACGTTAGACGCTTAATAAAAAAACCATTTAAACAAGATATCAATCATTGGTATTGCCAAGTAATTTTAGCGCGTTTTTCACATGTTGTATTTTACAATAATGCAACTAAGGAACTTTTTACTAACAGAGAGTAGTGTGTGTGTGTACTGTACCACTCCTCTAAATGTACTACAATTGAGCTGAAAAGAAACAATGACACAAATCTGTATCAGCACTATAAAAAAGTAAAAACTAGCGAAATTCAGAAAAAATTGTAGGAAAAATCGGGAAACTATGGAAAATTTAAATATAATTCGGCTCATCAAGGGCACACATGCGACCAAATGCCGAAAACCCGAGGTCAATTGGTTGCTTATTGGCTGAGAAAGAAGGTACGACAAAATATGGAACGAAGACAAAATTTGCGTCCTAATAGCGCTTTTGTTCTACTACGTGAAAAACGCGCTAAAAATTGCTTTTTGTAAGATGCTAAATTACACTATGTTTCAGTTATTTGTTACAAATGTGTGAAAAGTTTTATTAAAATTTCCATTATTGCCCAAATGCATAATTTTGCGCCAACTTGGCGGGAGTAAGCAACGTCAACGTTTTACCGGCATAGTTTTCGTTCCCGTAAGAATATGGAGATAAAATATATCTTATGTTACTCGCTGATTATGTAGCTTTCCATTGGTGAACGAAGTTTTAAAATCGGACCAGAAGTTCGCGAGATTAGCCGCAACAAACAGACAGACCGACAGACAAAAATTTTAAAAATTGATTTTTTGATATAAGTATCGTATATACCTTTAAATGCATTTAGTAAAAAGCTGCTAATTTGAAATTACAAACAGACACCTCAATTTTATTTATTTGTATAGATTTACAGCACTGTGCTGTTTACTCGAGTAGAAAAAAATAAGTTTATATCAAAAAACAAAATTTTGGAGGAATTGAAATAAAACTCAAGTAATAAATTAATTTTTCCTTTTTTATTCGCTTTGCGCCAACAAAATATTTAAATTATGTGTATTGTTTTCTAGAGAATTCATCTGATGCCGTCATTTTTGGTGTTAGAATATATTTTTAAAAAATACTTTATTTCTTATGTGTTTAGTTTTAGTTTCGTTTATACTTATTGCGCTTTGGGAAGAAAAGTACTACATAAATTTGATTTTACCATGAGTTAGACGTTGCAAAACATTTATACATAACATAAAATAAATAAAATAAATAATAATTTGAGTTTTTTTTTTGTAGTACATTGTTATGATTATAGAGAAAGTTATGTTGGATTTTATTAATACCACATTATAGTAAAATAAGGACAGGTAGATAAGAATTTCGTATTATTTAATCATGATTAAATAAAAAGGATATGTAGGGTACCTGGTATATAGTAGTACATTTTCCTAAGTAATGGAGAATAAAAGACAATATTGTATTGAAAATATTAAGTGATTTTTTTTAGAAAAAATTAAATTCCATCAGGAAATTCCATTAAATGTTCGAAAAATTCACAGGTGTTTTCAATCTTGAAATAATTCAAAGAATCAAATAAGGGAAAAATATTTCAATTCGTAAAGTTGACAAATTTTGACTTTTCTGTATAATATATGTCCTTAATTTTTTTTTAAAAAAAGGGCATGCGAAAAATTAATTTTGTGGTTAATACAAATTTTGATAAATCCTTTTTGTAAATTTTTCCGTTTTATAAATATGTTTCTTTTGTTCAAATGGGCTTATTCCACTCTCAACACATTGTCTCACTTATTGAGGTGCAAAGATTCTCCAATAAAGAATGTACAGTTAAAGATGAAAGATATACATATTTTTAACTAAAGTTATATATATATATATTGTAGAACTGTTTTTTAGTGTTTGAGATGAATAAACTTCATAAACTATTTTCTCTTTCGAAAAAAATATATTTGAAACAACAATCCATTTTTTTCACATTTTCACATTCATTGTATATTTGGTTTAAGCCTCTATTATTTCCATTCTACTGAAACTTGATAAATCTTGTTAGAAATCCATATTTCATCCATTCTGAACCCACATTGAAGTATAAAATCCCATATAATAGAATATTATCAAAAGATTTCTATAAAGCTTTTTTGAAATTCCCAGACTATGTTTTTTAAACTAAGTATAGTAGCAGAACGTGTTTACTTTACTGATTGCCTAAATGTATGGAAGTTCTCAATCTTTAACGCTTGAAATATATCTTGGAAATGTTTTTGTTATTCTTATAATATGTTACATTTCTAGTTTCTTCTCTTGAATAAATTCTCTCTTCAGTTATCAATAAAAATTTTAAACTCATGCAAATATTGAATAAGGGAAATATTGAGCAAATATTGAATGAGTGCGATGTTTCTTTTATCATGACCGGGTGAATTGCGAAGCAGGTTCTTATCCTCATTGTTCTAAGAACACTATTGTTGTATTATTAGAGTTCCTCTTTAGTGGGGTGAAAATTTTTGAGTGAGAGTAATATTAACGTCGCAATTTAAAACTGCCCAATGGCTATCGGTGACTGACTTGGTAATTTTGAACCATAGAACCATTCAAGTGACGGAGACGACATCTGAACTTTTGCACCCCACTCTCCTAATTTCCACACCATATCAAAAGGGAGGACTTTGGATTTCAATAGATTCAACGTGCATTACCTCTCTACACGACGGGTCTGTGGCGGCTTTGTGACAGATCTATACGCGGTTCTAATAACCCCTTCAGGACTCTTTAAGGAAAATATTTAATTCAACCAACTTTCACCGAATGAAGAAAGTGTGATTATGCAAATTAAGTATATTATACAAATTCTGTATTCGTGAGTTTTAAAAGTTAGTTGGCGAGTTAGTTGGTTAGTTGAAGAGTGAAGGATCATGAAATGATTAAGGACAATCGGAGTTTATCAATTGAAGATTTCTATAAAAGAAAAAGAATTGAAACTGATTAACGAGTATCATATGAGCTTAGAGTTATGTATCGATTTGATTGAGCGAGTCTCAGACGAGTTTGCATAATCTGATCTGTTATTTATTAAATTAATTGTATCTGCTTGATATTTTGATGACAATAAAATAATTGGAATGAATCATGTCTAGTGATTATTCAGTTTCTCCCACACACCTAGTCGAGTCCGAGGGTAGACAAGGGGGTTCAGAGGGAAGCAGGTACGACAGGCATTACAACTTGCTTCACAGTAATCCATAACGGGAAATTTACATGAACCTTCCCTAAACAGCGATTCGGCTGAATTCACTTCGGCTGATTGCGGAACCCGGGAATCAGTGAGTGTCCCTACCCACAAAATAGAATTTTTTTAATGAATATTTAATTCTTTGTGTGGATTCGTGTCGTAATGAGTCACAATAATAAATGTTTGAAAACTGAAATAAGGACTGATATTTAAAATGTGAATAAGCAACCCAACACCCAACTACAGCACCCAAGGGTGGGGTTTGGAATCTTTAAGACTGAAGTGCTAGCTCGCATGTAGTCCTCGTTACTCAAATTACTATATCTTTTGCCAATACCCATTGTGAGGCTGTAAAGGAAATTTATCCAATCTTCTGGTTTTTCTGGTTTGGGTTGAAAGAATCCGAGTTGCTTTGAAGTACAAAAAAAAATGCACCAATACTACAATAGCTGATGAACAAATAAAACTTATTCATAATCAGTAAGCCACCTGGGATCTAATTTCTAATGGCATCCTTTTTTCTGTTTTTTCTGGCATCTAATTGATCCATTTTTAATGTTACGATATATGCTTGCATTTGTTGATGTAACGAACGATAAAAAAAATTCATTTCAAACTGAGATATGCAATCTGTCAGGCTTTCATTAATTTTTGCCTCAGGGTTTTTCGAGGCCATGCCCTTTAGTGTCCGGATATTTTCGGCTGATAGTGCACTACAATAGTTTTCAAAATTCATAAATTTCATAAATTCAAATAATAATTAAATTTTCCATTCATTTCATTATTGGAAAATAATTACAAAAATTAGTTGTATGTGTTTTTTTTTTTATTCTTGGATATGTATCAATTTATTTATCCCTTATAATTGTTAATGCAAATTTTTTTATTGGAGTGTGTTGATGATGTAGATGTATAAACTGCTTTATCTTTTTGTATAAAAAGTTTTTCTCTTTAGAGATATTGTTTCAAACTATCGTGCAAAAAGTTTATAGTTTCAAATACTATTAACACTTAAATATCTATGTTACTGTTAAAGCTTGAAATCAGTTAATATGCAGATTATCAAGCTAATCGGCAGATTAACGTATTTGTTTGGTTTAAGCACGTATCAAGAGAGATTTCCGCATTTTAACTAACAATAAGTAATCTTCATATTAGCAGTTTCCGTATCATTGGATTTTAAAAGTTTGTTTCATTCATTTCCTTCTGTTAGGAATTTTAATTGAAAACGCTGACTCATCCCTGAATAATTTATACTAACCATTTGGAAACAGAATGGTAAAGACAATAAATATGTTCGATAGTTTATAATAAATTTAAATAAATTAAATTAATTTATTAAAAATTTACTTGCAACAACAGGTATATTCTGGAAACAAACACTAAATGTTAAAAGTTTCAATATTACAAAGTCTAGCTGCACATGCTGATATAGATTGGTCAATCAATTAAGTGATCATTGATTCTATCTACTATTTGGTTGTGCTTTCTTACTTGTGTTAACGTACTTCTTTAGATATAAAAAAATAAACAACAATTCGTTTAAGGGTACAGAAATATTACTGTTGTCCCACAATTATCTTATTTTCACTTTAACGAGGGGCTAGTAGATAATGTGTTGATTACCTAGGTAAATTGAGAAATGAAACAATTTTCCGCGTTTTAACAGGCCCCCTAGTTAAACAGCAGATTCACTTATTTCTGCACTTTAGCAGCAACATGCACATTTTTACTCACCTTCATCAAATTCCTCATTCCATTCTAAATCAATAACACGAATCAAGAAACAATTATTCTATAAGTCATAAGCTCAGTTCCTATTAAAAAGCAGAAGTTGTTTCTTGGTAAGAGAAATGCTAACTTATTCAATAGTAGATATTTTATATTTTGAATTCTGTGAGAGTCAAGCATTGCTTAGTAAGACCAACACGCATTCTGCAATGCAAGCTACAAGAGTGTTTGCACAGCGCTCTTTACTTTGGCATGTACTTAAAATTAATAATGTTGTATTCACGGAGATAATGGCTGCATTCTGTGCCAGTGAAGCATATTTCCTTGCTTAACCGTTGTTGTTTTAGGGTTAAACAAGTCCTTAACTTTGTAATTAAGACAGCCATTTATATGTACAGCATTTTCGTATGCAACAAATTATGTTTCCTTTTGTTAAATTATTTACAGCTTTTGTGTACATTAAAGATGTATTTAATAAATTTTTGATTTAAATAAGTGACAACACGGATTATGTCAAATTATTTATGACTAAATGGTTCTTTTGAATTTTTTTTCTTGTTTAACCGTTTATATTTTTTAAACATTAGAATATCTTATTGGATAGTGACTCATAATAATAATAAAATAAATGAAAAATAATATAGATGTGTATATATATGCATAAGTGAAAACTATTTATTACTAAAAAACTTTCAAACAAAAAGCAGATAAACATGTGTAGCACGAAGGTATGAATACAATAATGGATAATAATTGTATGAGTAGTTTTGGCTATATATAAATATTAATTTTCTTTAAAAAATATGAAAATCAAATACAATTTTTTTAAAAGAATAAATAACAATGGTAATTAATAAGTAATAATCTTTACGAAAATAAAGTAGTGAGTTGTAAATATACTGAGGAATATATATAATTTAGCTTATAAATAAGTACTTTTTATGAAAAATTTCACAACTAAGGCTGAAGGGTTTTTTTTACCATAAAATGAACCAAGTTATTGTTTCTTCAAAAAAATCACAAATTATTTTATTATTATTGTTGTTGTTAAAGTTTACTTAATTATACATCACAATATTTTTTCCTTATTTTTGAAAAAAAAATTATTCGTGCTTATTTTTTATTTCCATCAACTGTAATGTCTTTATTTTGTTTTTATAAATTCATTTAGAAAGATTAAGATTTTTTTTTCTTATTTTACAAAGCCGGAATTCAATTTTCTTAGGCTTTTTGCCGGCATTAAAAAAATTCAAACCGTACAAAAAATGTATTTTAAACAGATTTGTGAGTTTTAATTTTTACTAAAAATAACTTTATAAAAAATAATGACAAAGATTATGACATCATCCTTCATAAATAATTTATCTGTATAGTATTTTTTTCTAAGCTGTACATATTATCAACTGTAAAATATTATTTTTATTAATAAAATCATCATAAAGTAACATCCAGTAAGTGGTAAATTATCTTTACAAGAAATTCTTATTAGAAAAATATTTTTTGAATTTTTTTCATCCAATTACTTTGTTGATCAATGCTTTCTTTAAAATAACACCCCTTCATAATAAATTCCTTAACGGAAACTTTACTTATACATTTTTTTTTCGCCGGCAAGGCGATTTAGTTGCAAAAATGGAATAGACGCCAAAAGAAATATTGCTGCTGGTAACTTTTAACCACAACATTTTCAAAACAAGTCGTGTTTTTTTCTTAACAGTAACATCTTTTTCATAATGCATTAAAAATGGATGAAAAACCAATAAGAACTAACTTTTTTTGTGAGCATATTGTGTGTTGTCGCCAATAAAGCCTGCTTGGCAAGATTTTCGCCGGAGAAACGAAAAAGTACCCTTTTTTTTTTGTTACACTTACGATTTGTTTATTTTTAGTTAGTTTTATAATTTACTTTTTTTAGCATATATTTTAATAAAATATTCAGGTTTTTGTTTATTCCAATAATGTTAAATTTTTGCACGTAAAAACTATTTCTGAGATTTGTCAACATTTTCTGTAAAAAAGGTGACAAACAGCGAAAGCTCAAATGTAACAAAAAAGAACGAATATTTTACTCATTCTTTCAAAGAATAGTATTTAAAGTCAATGTTGAGATAATACATTTTTTGATTGAATTTTTTCAATAGAAATTTTTAGAGGTAAGCAAACAGTACATGTGACATAATTTTTACATTTTACGATGTGAAGCTCCTTTACTCTTATCATAATCCTGCAGCATTCTAAATAAATATTTATCTTCCGTTCAAACATCACAGAATGTTCTCATAGAAACGGTTATAAATATTTGATACCAAACCAACTCAGATATCCTTCTTTGCTTTAGCATACATTCCGTGCAAACAAGAAGTTATTTTTAATATCTCTTGTCTTCGTGCAGAGTTGGCGTAGTTATGTTTTTCATTGCATTTAAAAAAAATTTCAACTTTTTAAATAATACTCAACTCTAATCAATGTCAGATTCTACTTAAATATCGTAAATTTAAGTCTGTGGCGTTTTTGTGAATATTTATTTCAATATTTTTCAATCATATTATTTCTTCTTCCATAATCTTTTGGCTAGAACAATACATTTATTTTAACTTATTCCCGTTTAAGATAGCTTGAGAAAATATATTTGAGCTGGAAATAATTTATAATGATAAATTGTCTCAGTAATGTTTATCTTTTGTCTGCGTTTACATTAAATCGTACAAATATGAGATTTTTTTCATTTATTTTAAAACAAGAATAGCTCATCATTATATGTTTAGATTCCATAAACATAAAAAAAATATGAAAAGATAAAGCAAGGGTCGGCAACCTGTGGCACGTTCAAAGTGATTCTCAGTGACACTCTGCAAAGCTATGAGATCAAAATAAGTCTGTGTCATTCCTCTACGCCTCACGCATAAAGACTATTTCTTACTTACAATTCTTTACCATAAAAGAATTTTGCTGAAACAGCTTGTGTGTCGTTTGTGTGATTTAAGTAAAAAAAAAAAACACTATACTTAAATGTGACATTCTTAGCATTAGCCACTCTAAATTAAAACGATTGTGCTATACTTGTAAAGTGAAGCATCACTCATTGTGAAAAAGAATCTTCGGAGTTATTGGAAGCAAAATTTATGGAATCATGAAAGATCTCTAATATAACTATTGATAAATTCACAACTATTTTAGATTTCTGTGCATCAGTGCAGGAATAATTTAATTGCTTAAAAGATTCCATGTGCCCGGCTTTCGGCTCTATCCCCCCCCCCTCCAAAGGGCTGCATATTGGGAATTAAGCTTTTTCAGACACGGCAGGTCCCCCAAATGTGAGAGACACCAAACCAAGAGAGACCAAATGTGAGAGTTCATGGTGGCACCATCTAGTGGCGCCTCTCTCTACCATAATTGGAAGCAGGAATTAACATTTTAATTTAATCTCTCATCGGATGCTTGATATTTGACGTGATTTAATTTTGCCGAAAATACCAGAGACAAATAAATACTCAAGAGATCTTTTATATGCCACATAATCAATTGACATAGGTGTCTACAATTTTCTCATTCAGAAAATCTACCGACTCCAACCAGAGTCAAACCCACAGGCTTACGAAGCTGGCACCTAAGCTACCGGAACCGACTGACTCTACATATATATGTAAACAATTTGTTTTTCTCATATGAAATATATTTTGAAACCCCAAGGTTTGATGCTTAACAGTTGAGCATTCAGAATCATGTGTTAAGTAGAAAGTCACAAATTCTATCCCTGATATCGCAATATTATGCAAAGCCTCGCAGAGACAAGGTTCACTTAAAAATCTTAATATTTTATATCCCTTTATTGCATGACTACTTGTATTTTATGTTTAACTTATTTTAATAAATATTCTTAAAAGTTGTATGTATGTAATCTTAAATTTTATTTATGTTGCTTATTTTTATGTTAATAGATATCTTTAAATGATGTATAATTGATATATAATAAAGTCCAAATTTGTATTTTTGACCCTATTCCCCGACTCACGATGCACTACAACTGAAATAGAATGGTTTCAAATATTTCTTTCTGTGTGACACACTGAGTTAAATTGCAATATTGGTTTGTCACACTACATCTGTAAGGTTGCCGACCCCTGTGATAGACACGAAATAGTAAACGGAATCTTTGCGGCCGAGAGAGAGATTGTAATTTTAAAAAGCTCTATTTAATTCATTTTACATAAATTAACTTTAAGAATGCAAAAGGATGGTCAAATCACTGGAACGCTTAACATTTAGATTGAAATGGTGATGCCACGGAATGTATTCGTAGGAATGAGTAAGTCATGACTGGACAGCTTCTAGAACAGCAATGGAAAGCTGTTAATGCCCTTGGGCAGGATTAAGGGAAAAAATGTTTTCACTGTTAGGACTAAGTATTAAAATTTAAAAATACTAAGCAAAAACTAATACCTTTAAGTAAACAAAATTGTATTATGAAATTTGTTTGAATAATTGCAAGTGAATCAATACAATAAATTAATATAATAACAAATGCGACGTGTTGAGGTGGATTTTACACATTGCTGATTATTTTCTTTAAAATATCTGATTCTATACCTGTAATATTCTGCGGTGGTCTCTATCAAAGGACCGATTTCCTGCTAGGGAGCTAATGACTTCCCAAAAGTTACTTATTTTTGCGTAGGAAAATACCGAAAACAGGACAATACTGACGCTTAGGTTCGAAGGAAAGACAACCTTTGACATCCCTTTAACTTGTCGACAGAGAAGTGAGTGGCACAGTTCCTCCACATATCTCCGACTTCAAAGTCCACCGCACTAGGGGTGACAAGGTCCAATGGCCGAATAGTAATCCTGACTACATACAAACAGAAATGATTCTGCATAACGTGTCACTTTTGAAGGCGTGACATATTTCACCTTTAAAGGGACAAAAGGGGGTACTCCTCATTACTCCACGATCCAACGCAGACTCTCAATCAAATTTTCTTCCATATGCACTCGGACTCTCTCACACCTACTATCGGACCTTTCAATGTTCCAGAATAACGAACATCATGTCCTAACGCAGTCCTCACATCAGTAATCCGGCCTTTCCAGCAACTCTTTTCAGTGGTGCTCTTCTTCAAGCCATTCTTAACACAGTCCCAAAAGGTAGATAATTGAACCTTGCTCTATATATATATATATAGTTTTACTTTTATTTAGATTCATTAAAGAAAAGGATTGTTCATATCTAAAGATTACTAAATGGCAAGCTTTTTCTTAATATCCATTATTTTCATTATTTATTTGCTTATAAAAGTTTTCTTATTCGATATTTTTCAAGTAATATAGTTCCTCACATTGAAAAAAAAAACTTTTTAATTGCATATCAATAGGGAAAATACCAACTTGTATTGAAAATAAATTTCGGATAATAAATAAAAATTTTATCAGTTTTCTTCTTTTAAACAATCAAATTTCTGCGGAAATCTGTCATCAGGGCAAAAATATTTTTATTAAATGTTAGAAGACATTCTTTTTCTTTTAATATATCTAGATATGATCTGTAACGTTGGACAATTATCAAATTTATATTCAACCAGATTTGTAGAAAAAGAGACAAAGCTTCATTTTAAAGCTCTCGATTATCTCTAACCTTATAAACAACTACATCATAATTTTTTTTTAATTATTGTAGGATTCTTAGCAATGGTTTTATAAAATTTCTCGTTTAAAAACGAATAATACATTCCAGATGTATAAAATATTATTTTTAAGAGTAACAAAGTCAAAATTGGAGAAAATCTCTTCAATACTTTTCCTCGCCCTGTAAAAAATTATTTTTTTCTCTGTACGTATAATTTCGCGACGAAATTATTTCAAAAAGATTAGATATAAAATACTAACATTAAAAATTATCAAGTATGCTTAAATGGGTGTTTTCCAAAAATCTCCTCTTCCAAATTAAAAGCAAAAATTAAAATTATCCCGAGCCATTTCCCTTCGAATATTTAATGTGCAAAATACACCTCTCTCACATAACTAAAATATAAATGAAGCAAATAATCTAAAAAAGAAGAGAAAGAGAAAAAAAATCGAATTTAACGACTTGTTTCCAAAGCAATTTTAGGGCTTACGAGCCCAAACTTATAGTAAAGTTTATGATCGCTCCTACGTGTAGGAACTTTAGAGTTTTTATCTCGTAGAGACTCCCTCCCATAATATGCGTAATGTGGTCATTTATAGCTTTCGTAATTAATATCGATGTTTGAAAGGTGAAATGAGCCTATCGATTACTGTTATAGCAGTTTGCAGCCCTAGGGGTTCCTAAATGGGAATTCTAGCCCCACGGGAAGCTAAAGGTTCGTTACAGCGCGTCTCTCTATATGTATATGTGACTATTGGCCCAAATTGGTGAGTGTCATTTCGATACTGCTAGACCATTTCAAATGGCTTGGGTGAAACGTATTTAATAGCATTATGATACTGAGATGCGTAGTACATTATAGGTCCCCTGATGTGAAATCATTTCGGTCCTTTTTTTTTACTTATTTGCATTGTGTAGAACATAGAGTAACTTGAAATATTATCATCGGAAAAGATTTAAAATGGAATGTTTTATTTTTACGTAGTCATCGCTTTTATTAAATGTTTTATTCAAACCATACGTGATCTCTCTCTCTCTCTCTCTTTCAATTCCTACTATTAGCTCACTCTCTCTATATGTATATATATATATATATCTTGTTCAAATTTTCAATCGTTACTAAATTACTTTCTATTCCTCCAATCACAAGTTCAAGTAAATTTTTTTAAACTTGTAGTGGATGCACTTGATGTTAATACAGTTTTTTCAAATATTAATTCATTAATTAAATTCAATGTAACTGTTACAACAATGACAAAATTTGGCGTTGAAAACAGGTTTTGCAGCCAAACCAGCCAAACCGAGTGCATTGTTAGAGCAATACAGATAAATCATGCTCTTTTTTCAATTCCTACTATTAGTTCACTCTCTCTATATATATCTTGTTTAAATTTTCAATCGTTAATAAAATACTTTATAATCATCCATTCAAAGTAGAAATTGACATTTTTTTTAAAATTACTTGTTTATTATTCAGTTACTAATCATGAATAACTTCGAGATTTTCACTAAGAGTGGTATAGCTTCTTTTATTTTTTATTAAGTTATTATTTCGTGAGAGAAGCTAGAAAATGTTTTGAAAAAAAAAATATTATATCTCTATATGTATAATATAGGCAGGGCTGGATAACTGTTATATGGAGAGAAAAATTATTATTGCTCGAAAACTATCTATGTTGGAAAGATGCTGCATGGTATGGAGATTAGGAGAGAAAAATTTTACAATAATTCCAAGTTTAATAATGCCACAAAGAAAGTGAATTTTCGAAAAAATGGGAACAGACTTAATTTTAGTTAGATGATTTTAGACTACAAATAAAATTATTTTTCTACAATATGAGTAATCAAAAGCGATGATAATTGGTAAATGATTATTGAGTAATGTATGGTACAAGCACATTGTAAAATTTCGTAACCCTGTCTCTCTCCTGTCACTGAGGAAACAATGTGATCCAAGATTTAATCTGTTTTCCATTTTATAGTGCACTGTCATCATTTCGAAAGCAGCTTTTTTAAAAAGAAAAATTGAATAATTAAGAAGCTGTTAAATGTATCTGACGTTTATTTTCCTTGTAACTATTTAGTAGGTATCCTCTCATCGCAATACATGTTTAAAAGTACTAAACTACCTTTTTACTTTAACAAAAATTTGTTTTGAAATTTTACCTTAAGAAAGCTCAAACACCCAAACTTCATTCCTTTTTTTTTGGCAATACTTTACCTAATAATTAATTCTTTTATTTTATTATTACCTTCATCTATGTACCAAAGAACATTCGAGGAAAGTTTCAAAATTCCGAAGAAAAATTTTCGTTCTCCCCTGATATATATAGGAGAAAATCGACTCACTCCTTCTCGTCCCAAAATATTTAAAACAATTACAAATGCAGACATGAAATTTGGCAGGATAAATGTAAAAATTCCTCTTTTTGAACTATTACACAAATATACTTGAAATTTGACATGCATGTTTCTTTTGCTGAGTAGAGTTTCTCTAGAAACGATGTTTGCGTAAATTTACTTGCAGGGGAAGAGATTAATGAAGGGGAAAATAAAATTATTTGCTGTCAGTAAAATCAAGTCTCATTTCCTTTTTAAATCAGGGTATGAGTGCTATAGGAATATATTTTTAGTGCAATCAGAAAATTAGATATCCTTAACTTTAAAAAAAAGACAATATGCAGTCATAGAATATCATGAAACACCCAGCAAAATGAGTGAGTAATGTCTGGCTATATTATATCTATTTTTCATCCTCATAAATATCTGAGTAATATTTCAAAATACTGCATAAAAAACGAAAGATTTTTGAGAATTTTCAGATTATCGTCAATTTACATTAAATATTTAATATATATGAGTAAAAAAGCATTGATAGTTTCTTATATATAGTTATAAATAAAAAAGATATAGCAAAAAAAAAAGATATTTTCCAATTTTTGTTCTATCATCTTTATACTAACTATTTCTTTCATGAAATTTCGTGATATATAATGCATCATAAATTTGCATATTTCATTGACAAAATATCTTCTGTTTGAATAAAATGCATGATGAGTTAAAAATAGTTAGATATTATTACAGTTCCTTAGTCAATATAGCCGACTATCAAATATCTTTTGAAACTTCTTCGAAGGTTTTCTAGAAAAAAAAAACGTTTGAGGAAAATTTAAAACACTTTCCAATAACTTAACCAGCTTTTAAAATAAAATTTTTGGCAGATTTTTTTTTCTGATGCTTGATATTTCAAATTCTTTCTGTATACTGAATCTCTGTATTCTATTACAAAAATAAATATTCTAGAAATGTATATCGTAATATCTCATGGATTATATTTGATATATATTATTCATGCAGAAATTGAAATGTCAAAATTTTCAAAGTTACTTCAATTGAGACTTTTTATTTCTTTTAAATTTATTAAATTTTTCTATTCGTGACAAACACATTCATCGCGGGTCTTAATTTATTACATAAATTTAAATAAATACTTTCCTGTATTTTAAGAATCCAAAAAAAAAAAATAAAGATCTTCGTAAAACATAAGTTTTCCTAAAATTTTGTTTTGACTACGTTCGGAACCTTGATTTTTTAAAAAGCGTATAAATTAATATTTTTTATTTAGTGTCACCTCAATTAGAGTATGAGTACGAAATTGTCTTAAAAATATGATTAAAAAGATGTTTAAATGTAATTTTTTGCCAGAAGAAGAAAAATAATTTTCAAAATATTCTTCCATAAAAAAAATATTTCTATACTAATTATATCGGTACCTTTCCGTTCGGCTGGAACAGGCAATAAAGTCGCCAAAATGATATAATCGATGCCAAATGGAATATTCTTGCTAGTAACCTTTTACCAGCATATTTTTAAAACAAGCAGCTGACTTTTCTCAGAAGTAACTTCATTTTCCAAAATACGTCAAAATGGATATAAAAAACTATAGAAAACTAATATTTATTACCAATTGTTTATGTGTATATTGTGTATTATCGTCAATAAAGCTTTCTTGGCGAGATTTATGCCTGTGAAAGGAAAAAAGTACCATAATATTTTGTCTATATATTTAGCTAAGTCTTTTCTTCGTAGCCAAAAATAAGAGGTTTAAGGAATCACATTATTTTTAATTGAAAAATCGATTAAATTATCGCTTTTTAAGTTTTTTTTTCTAAAAATGCAATCAAACATACAAATTACATAGGGGAAAAAATATATCAAATGTGCCAGATTTTTCAAAAATAATATTTAATATACTTTTAAAGGTTTTCTTTTTTAAATATTGACAGTAAATATTTAAAAAATATGAATAAAGTAATGTTAATAAGAAGACTTCGACTTTTAGAATAGCAACTTCCAGTTATTATTATTAATTGAAATCATTTCACATTAAAACGCTTCATTTCAACATTTCATAGCTTCCAAAATAATAGTTTTAGAAAGCTGATTTCAAATATTTTATTGCATAAACAAACAAAAAATGACATTTTCTTGGAAACTCAAATTTTTAATGTAGTTGAATACTGTAGAAAATTTTACAAATAGCACAATTTTTTGAAATTTTTATTATATTACCTTTTTAGAAAACACATCTAAATGAAATAAATATATTTTTGATATAGATTATAAGTCTACACATATGTTTTATTTCAAGTGTAATTAAAAAGAACTGAATAAAAAAACCATTTAACAAAATAATGAAAATTACCTTGTTTGTTCTCTTATAAATAAATGATGTACTAATACTAAATTAGATTAACCCCTTCCTTGTTCTGTCCAATTCATTTTAATTCGTGGAAGTTTTTATTTATATTGTACAATATCATTAACGTTATACTATGTTTGAGAATCAACATAAATAAGTTCTTGAAACTTTAAGCAAAAAAAATCCTGTTCTATTACTATCCACACACACACAATAAAATAAATCAGAAATCAATGTTTACAATCATCCGATATATTAATAGTATGTTTCGAAAATTTCTTTCTGGGGATTTTTACTTTTACAAACACATACAAAAACAGGTTACATTGTTCTAAAAAAATTTCATTGCTTGTTGATGTATATTTATATACACAAGAGAATACAGTTTTCCATTTTTATAAGTAAGATAAATTTCCACCCAAAAATTTTAAACTCCGCACCCCCTCCCC
Source organism: Trichonephila clavata (assembly GCA_019973975.1). Classification (NCBI taxonomy): domain Eukaryota; kingdom Metazoa; phylum Arthropoda; class Arachnida; order Araneae; family Nephilidae; genus Trichonephila; species Trichonephila clavata. The sequence goes on along the minus strand of BMAO01010568.1, from coordinate 40,688 downwards.
TATTTGCTTTTCTAGTAAAATAAAAAACTCTATCAAAAAAGGATTCAAACATCATTTGAGAACAAGTCTTAAAACATGCCACCTCTTCCAAACTTTCAAACTTAGCAAAGCCGTGATTCATTCCAACATTTATCAAGAAGAAAACCCCATCCTTAATAACAAACCCAGAAAACATTTCGAATTCCAAAAGAAACAAAACTGGAAAGCCCCACCTAATGTATACCACCCCTTCCCATACCAGATCAAGAGTGAAGCACCTCATACGGCACCGCCATCCACCTCCAACTCGGAACTCGCGATTAAAGTTTACTTTTCCACATCACAGAACCCTGAAGAAGATTGGGGAAAAAATAAAAGTAAGATCCCCACCACCCCTTTCCATGACGTTTCATACCTGAGGAGTTATGAACCAATCTCCTTTGAATGACGCCGGTGTAGAGGAGTTCCTAAGCCAGGATACATTTCTGTTCCCCCATTAAAACTTTCCGAACAACTTCCATACTCAGAAAACGGCTTCACCTTTTAAAATGAGGGCTAAGATTTATTGGCCCGTTTCATGGCGGGACTGTGGAAGGGCCATTTCGGAACGGAGCATTCTCCACCCCCTCTTATTTCTATGGATCCCCCAGCCTTTTCGCCCCTCGTGGGAGTACTCACAACGTTCCGGAAGTCGAGTTTATAAAATTTTACTTTCATTTAAGGAAATCTGTAAGTTTTCTCTCCCAAGACATGTCCTCAGTGATTGAACCGGTTAATCTCTCCCTTTCCTGTTGGTCTTAACGCTTATTTGCTAAGTATGAGGTAATCGTCATAAAGCGTTAGAGATAGTTATAAGAAAATGTTAGGAAAAATTAACATAAAGAGAATATTTGGATTAATCATGATGAGTTTAAATCAAAGCGTGTGAATTTGGAAATCCGGGAATTAAAATTCGGATATTAAAATATATTCTTAACATGGAATGCGTTACACTGTTTCAGAGTTATTTCTCGCAAAAAAAAAGGTGTGAAATAATTCATGAAACAAATAAGAGCTAAGTGATTTCGATTTACGTTTTTAAATTATTTGGTGAGTTTTCTGCTGCAAGCAATGCCAAAAAGAGAGCCAAGAAAGAAAAGTTGATGATCATGAGGTAAAAATAGCAGACTCACTGTTCTTTTAAATATCTCTCTATTACTTATAATCTCTCTCTCTCTCTCTCTCTCTCTCTTTGTATATAGTGGTGGCCAAAATTGTGGATATTTTGTAAAATTGTTGTATCTTTCAAGTTTTTATGATTATAGAAAATGTTGCATTGCACAAAATGCAAAGTCTTTTATATCATTTTAAAAAGAGTTTGATACTGAATTTAATACAAAAAACAAAATTCAAGTATTAGCAACGCAAAAAAGGTTATGCTGCAATAACTATCGACAGTATCGTTGGATACTGAGACAGCTGGTGCTTATCAGTGCCTAGTGAGTAATGCTTTATTTTTATTACAGCTTTCATCGATGTTCATTGAGCTGAAAATAGTTTTAGCTCTTCCTTGTTATTACATGACGCCAGAGAAACATTACTGTCTCAATTAGTTCTTTATTCCATGGCACCTCATTCGGACAGAGTCTTCAAAGCAGCCTCCAAGTTTCCTTCGATAGGATTTAGAGCGTTAGACTGTTCGGACCTTCTCATCTTAGAACGTCTAGTTTGATAATTTCTGTGTGTCAAAGAGCGAATCTTACTGAAAACAAATGAAACATTGTTGGTAAAGAACCTTGATAGAGTGAAGTTTAATTCTAGAATCGGTACAATGTATTTATGATATTCAGTGTTCCATCGATGTATGATGACGGCAAATCTCACCTTTAGTAAGTGTCGTAATCATCAAACTATAAACTATGTGGTACTTCACAGTCTTTTGGATGCAATCAGATGGTGCATTTCTCAATTCTACGTCTTACATATTTTCGAGTCATCACTACCGAATAACATATCATAGGTTTCATCCCTCCGTAACAGTGACCACTTAATCATTTGTCCAATTTATGTGATTTCTTGACCACTTAGTCTTTTAGCACTGCTAAGAATAGCACTAGAATTCACTAGTCTACGAGGTAATTCTATGAAACCTTATAACTCCTACTTTCTCTGGTGTTTTGAACTGACAGAAACACCAGCATCATTCAAATCACTTTGACGGCCAGTTGATGTCATTCTTATATTGAGACTATTCCTCTGTCATTAATAGATGCTGATGCACTTTTTCGGCTTTTTGTTTTTAGTAAATTTGTCCCTGACATCATAAACAAAACTTTCCAGTCTCCGTAGATGTAGTTACTGAACCACCAACCTATCCTGTAATTTAAAGCGGAAAGGCACTTTATCATCATTATTTCTAGTATCAATATACTTTTACCTTTAAATATATTCTTTGACTAAATATATTTGTTGTATATGGGAAACAGTTCTAACAATCCTATTGGTATGGGCACAGTTTGAAAATTTCTTGTCGAATGATAGGGTACCTATGAGCTAAGAAGGACTGAGGATGTAATTGTTTCCATGCATCATTTAAGCAAGAAAGAGCTTAAAACTATTTTAGCTCAAGAAACATTGATTGAAGGTGTAATAAAATAAATAACTGCCTTGAGACTGATAATCACTGCAATCATCGGTATCCTACGTATATCGATAGATTACTGAACATAACTTTTTGGGCTTGAAATATTGTAAAATTTGCTTTAATGTATTGAATTCAGTATTAAATTCTCTTAAAATGATATAAAATTCTTTGCATTTTGTACGCTACAACATTTTCTATAAACATACAAACTTAAAAACATAACTAATTTTAAAGGTTCTAAAATTTGGCCACCACTGTATATATATATTGCACTATTATGACGAAATTTTTTGCTGGACGGGGAAAGTTGGATCCTGTAAAGCTAGCTTAACTCAGCTTTCTCAGTCCTATTCATTAAAAATTTTCCATTTTGGTCTGTTGACTTTTTAAATGTCTACTTATATTTTGAGGCTTTATAGGTGTTTAAATCCATTTCCTTCATTCTTAGATTTGCAGTTTAACAAATTTGCATTTTTAATTTTATTTTATCACTTATAATGTAAGAGATAATCTAAACACTTATTCATTCATCACGAGATCTTTGGTACTATTAGGCCTGCCGACTTTTAATTTGGCTGAACGGGTTTTTAGAAAATTGGCTCCCAAAAACCGGTTTGCGGGGAAAAGATTTTAAAAATCAGTTTTTCACCCAGTAGTACCTCAGACTTGAAATTTGACTGGCATGTTTTTTGCTGGGTAGATTTCGTGGAAATTAACTCCCAGGAGGGAGGAGAAAGATAACTACATTTTCGTTTCATAAATTTAAGCACTGCCATTTTTAGACAAAGAAGGGAGGAATATAAAAATGTGATTTTGATTACATTCGAAAGACTAATGCTAGGATAAAGATATCACAAAAACTTAAAAACATAGTCATGTAGCATTTTCAAATACCCGGTGAAGTGGGCAAGTAAATGCTAGTATGTAATATATTGAACACCTTTTCAGGTGAAAATAGAGGTAAAATTACATATAATTTATTTGAATTCATTACGATAACTTAAGAGCTGAACATTTCATGCCCCAGCGTAATGTTATTAAAAATTATTATTGAAGGCTTAATCCAGCTTCTTGAAAAGAATTTCCTCAAAATTAAAGTACTGACTAGTTTTATATGTGGAAATTGATTCTTCCTTATATATTTTTTTATATTTTGTTATAAGTATTTTTTAATTAGAAGCATATCCCAGCGAGTTTATTTACAAGAACATTTTCTGTTAATATATAAATTAAACTTAATAATAAACACAAATAAATTAAAAGTTTGACAAAAAGTTATCCTTGCCAAGAAGGTCATTATTTTAGGCTTTCATTTCTTTCTGAATTAGACATTCTTGGCAAAATGACAACTATGATCTTATTAGTAACTAAAATATGAACTAGGGTTCCAACTATTTTCATAAAAATAAGAAAATGTCTTCTTGCACACTTTAGAGCTCTAAAAGCCGAATTATAGACAACAGGGAATATTGAAAAGTTTTAAATAATGAGGGGCTACACTATTAACTGTCACTTCAGTAAATGTGAAACATCAAAATATAACTGAATTCGCGCGAGTGGCTAATACGAGAACAATCATTTATCCTTATTAAATAAATATTATAAGAATAAACAAATATATTCAAGACTAATTTTGATGGTAAAGGAAAATATGTACAAGAAGAATACATAATGTCAAATTATGTGAAATGAAAGTCCTAGTTAAGGAATCTTGTGTTGGTATATGGAAAATTATATGAATTCTGGTAATGAAATAAAGTAGAAAGAATATTTTCATTTTAATTTAGATATTGTTGGTACATTTTTAAACGGTTACATTTTTTAATCATAATAATTTGAGCTGCAATTGATATTTTAGTAGATTAAAAATATCTGTTTCGATAACAAAGTTTTAACCTAAAAGTAATCCAGTGACACAGTCCAGGATGTCAAGCATCTAATATTTGCTTGAGCTAAATTCTCTTCCGAAAGACGTACTCTCATGAATTGCCTACAAAAGAACAATATAGAGTGGCCTCCTCCTTTCTCTGCCTTTGTTCAGAGCAAGTCTTCTTTTACATCGTTTTGTGCATTAATTAATAGCATTTTTTCTCGTATTGGTTTAGATAGTAAATTTTAAAAAAATTTAATACTACTTTATTATTTTTGTGTGTGTTTGCTAACATTTACTGTGTATGTATGTATATCTCTTCTTCTCTCTTTGTTTTTCGTATATATATATATATATATATATGATATATCTGTATGTATATTCTTAAGTATTTGTGTGTATGCATGCTTTTACGCATTTGTATTTTGAAAATTTTACTCTGATCACACATGTGCTTCCAAACCTTCGCCATTGTTTAATTTTAATTACTGAATGCCTCCGTCTTTGCATGTGAGCAGTCTTGTATTTTGTACTGTGTTTATTGTATTTGCATCCCGTCTTGTTTCTTTTTACCTTTCGATTTCCCATTTGTGCTTGGATCCCTGTACTTAAAACTTCCTACCACTATTGATTGAGTATTGACTTACGTTTGTAAGCCTTGTGTTATACTTGTTGGCACACAAGCCTAGAGTCTCAAAAAAAAAAAACCTAAAAGTTAGTAACATAAAGGTAACCTAAGGTAACTACCGTAAAATCCCGCTTAAAACGCGCACCGGTGTCTAACGCGCACTTCCTAATTTACAAAGGAACCTGAAATGTCCGTAAACAATGATCTTATGCTTTGAAGTCATATATTCAAGGTATTACCCCAGGCTTTTAAATAAATAGTATATTTCCCTAAAAACTACAACCTTTTAAGTTCATTTGGTATGTCAGTTGTTTTAAATAAACAGAATTCTGATCATGTATAAGTATAATTATTTAATACTTATAACTTTATTTTTATTTTCATGCACTCATTTTTATACCTGGTGTGTAACGCGCCCCCGTAATTTCGATCTTATTTTTTGTGTTAAAAGTGCGTGTTGTACACTGTAACGTAATGTAAACATTTTACATTACGTTTAAATCTTCAATGCATATGCTCTCAACTATTGCTATTAGAATATATACTTGTATCTTTCTTATTTTTTTATCTCGAATACATTTATTGCAATCTTGGCATTAATTGCAATGAAATGGAGGGAAAACATCACGCATAGTAGTAGGAATTTTATTAAACAAATGAACATTTTAAATTATATTTATACAATCTTCTAAAGCCCTCGTGTAGCTGAACAGTACGAAGTAAATATTCATTCACTTACATCATTTTCTACAAAGGGTCTTATCTTAATTTAGGTAAAGCCCTCGAGTAGCTGAATAGTGCGACGTTAATATTTACTCACTCACTCAGTCATCCAGTTTAGGTAAATTAACTCAGTTTTTATCAAATTACAAATATCCTAATCATGTTTTTAAAAAATTCCACAGTTCAAGTTGAAGCTGGAAGATTAACTGATGTACAATTCAGAGATCTTACTACTTGCAATCTAATTTAACTAAGTATAACTCAAATTATATCTAATCCAATATTCTAAACAATATTTCCTTTTCGGATGCAAAGGAAGTATACAATATTCAACTTGACAGGTAATTTGTAAAATTTCTAAGCTGCATGTTGCTAGTCTTATTATTATTATAGAACTAAATTTCAGAAAAATCAAAACATTTAATAATTTTGATGCCCTAGATATTATTTCAGAGTTGGATATAACTGCATTTAAAAAAATCTTATTCTTTTTCTCAATCCAGGATTTCTTTATTCGACTTTATTGTTCACCTTAATAAAAAAAAATATTCCTTTCTAATTGTCAATAAGAAAATATTCTGTGATTACGAAATTCGTCGTATTCTTAATATAATCTAAGAATACTGTCTATTACGGATTCACATAAGTACTCCTGAAATAAATATAGTCAATACTTTATTTATATTTTTTTTGCTGAATTTTGAAAAATTAATATTAAAATGGTAAACATATTTATTGACTTGAGACCTACTGCCGACCTTTTCTAAATAATTCAGGATGGCTTCAATAAATACACATTCTCCACATACACTTTTGAAAGAATTTGAAAGAATTGAAGATTGATATGAACTCCTCTAATTTTTCTGTCAATATTTATTATTATATGATAATGTCTCCATATTAAACTCCGTATTAATAAGCAAAATCAGTATTTTTTTTACTTCAAAGAATATCATAAAATATATTCCTCATCGAATAATCAACACAAATTATTCATGTTTTTTATAGTTGAGAAAAAAAGACAACATTTCTCAAACTTAGCATAACCCAAAAAAACACCTAAAGAGTTCAAAATTATTGTATATTTGAATTACAAATGTTAAGGAAGTTACTTCACAAAAATCACTAAAAACAGGATTTTTTAAATTTTTATTGAAAAATAAACTATGACTCCTACTGCTTCAAATTCAATTTAAATTTTTACATATTCTAAATCAGGTGACACGGAATAACTAAGCTAAACTCAGTGGCGCAACAGCCCATGAGAGCAAAGGCCAACTGTGCCCATATCAGTTTTCGTGACCTTGGGCACTGAGGAGCTTAAGCAGTCCGGTCAGGTGATCCGTCTGACGTGGAAACCTCAGTGTTTAGTTTCCAAGCAAGCTTGGAACTCATTTATCGATCCACTGAAGGGATAAAAGCTGAGTCGATCTTGCCCAGCCCGGGATTTGAACCCCGGATCTGTGGCGATGGAGGCACGAAACACCATCACTCACCACTAGACTTCTTTTACTCTTACTACAAATTATAACTATTTTAGCAAAGTTTCTGGCTAATATGCATAAGATAAATGTAAAAGTGTTTATTTAAACTTGTAATTTCTCAAAAGTACAAATTACAACACAAAAGGAAAATTTTTGAATATTCTTCTCATCACATAACTTCAAAACTTTGAGCACATATTAATATTACATGAAAAAAAAATTAATACGTAATTTTGCTTATGTTAAAGAAGTCATTCAAAAAAATTGAGGGATAAAATATTTATATATAAATGTGTGTGTGTGTGTGTGTGTGTGTGTGTGTGTGTGTGTAATAATATATATATATTTTTTTTTTTTTATTTATATATATAACAATACAATAAAAAAACATAAAAAATTGGTGATTGTGTGTCTAGTAAATTTTTCTGAATGTTCCTTAAATTTTGTCATTTTGATCATTATGTAGATAGAGAAAATGCTGAGGGAAGAGCCCCCCTCCCCTTTTTAATGCATTTCTATTTCCTATTAAATATTCATTGAATCAGTTCTACATAATTTATCAAGAATCTTTGTAAGAAAACTCTTATGAAACGCTTTAAGACAGAATATTTAGCTACAAAATGATATGATATTAAGTTCGCCTTATTAATAAACATTATCTTTAATTAATATATAAATTAATCATTAATATATAACCCCGCTTATATACAATTACCTAATATCTAATTTTAACTATTAGTATGAATAATAGAGAGCTCTTTTTTTACTTCTAACTACTATAATGTGAGTAGGCATTAAAAAAACCTACCTTTATATCCTCTTAAGCAATGATATAGCAAATGACTATCATATACTCCAGGATAAAAGCAGAACAAAGGTTTCCAAGACTTTATAGATCTATGAAAAATTAATAAGATTAATGGACATAATGGCAGAATTCATGCTGTTGCAGTCTATAAAAACCAACCCAGACGACACTCTCTTTCAAAAGGCCCTAAAAGAATCAAAAGGAAAATTTTCCCTCTTCCAAAAATCCCTACCCGGCTATTAACATGAGCGATAGGCCCAACATCTGTTCTTAATAGCGAGGCCTCGCAATGTCCCAAAAATTAATCATAAAACGTGGGTAATTACGCGCTTAAAATGCGAGGCAGGGGATTTATTAAAGACACCTCAAATTCTGAATTATAAAACGATCGTATTTTCTGGAAGCTGCGCATGTTGACCTGACACCCTGCCGCTGAAGATTTCAGAATATTGAGCTATAAAGTAACTGACAATGGTGAAGAGGATGGAAAACTGGACACACCCTTTGTGGAAGGATGAGAATTTTAAGGGCTTTTTAACTCTGGCAATGGGAAATGTAAAACAAAGCTGTTAGAGCTCTAGTGTGATTATTTATAGAAAGTATAATATCAAGGATTAATTAATGCGGAAATTTAAAGAGAAAGCCTAAATTAATACAATGCTACACTTATTAAATATTAAATTTGTAGAATGTAGTTTTATTTTAGATTTTGTAGATCGTTATCTTCCCTAATCTGTGCACTAAATACCACGGTAGCCTAATGGTCATGGTCGCAAAATATTCGTGCTTAGTAGTCATGGTCTAGAACTCTCAGAGGTGTTGTCGAGTCGTAGATTCCAGTCCTGATATAATTGAAGACCTGTCGTGTAGAGAAGCTGATGCATGTTAAACCTGTCGTGGCTCAAACTCCTCCCGTTGGCTTGATGTTGAAGATCGGAGAGTCAGGTGCCTGATCTGGTGTCAATCTCATAACTCGACCATGGTTCAAAATTACGAGGTCCGTCGCCAACAGACCTCTTTTTAACGCCCTTTTATAAGCTTCACTTGTATGTAACAGAATCTATAAACTCAATTTTTACCCACTTTAAAAGGTGAGATTATTTCGAAATTTTGCTCACTTGTACAGGACCGATGACAGTAAAATAATTTAATAATTTTGTTCCATTGTTCGGATCAGAATTAACGTTTCCCATTTTCAGACCTCATCCCGCACCTGGCGACTAATTTCAGATCCCATTTCCAGTTTTGGCGACTAAAAGATTAAGTTACAACTTAGTTCTATTAACTATAAAAGGGTGTTTCTTCAGTTTTTTTAAACTATAATTTATTATTTCTTTATATATATATGTGAGTGTGGCATTAATAAACATTTACTCTCTGTGTACATCGCAAGCTTTGCTGTGTGATTTGTTTCATATAAAAGAAATCTATGCATATTCTTTTCTAATATGGAAGCAATAAATAATGTGTGTCATCTCTTCTCACTTTTAGAAATTTTATAGATTATTTTTAAGGTTTCATAAACCTTCAAAAAATTTTATATATTAGAATTACGAACTTGATAATCAACTTTATTCGATTAGCCTCTTAGTAATAGTACAATTACGTTTTAGAACGATTAAAAATTACTTTGAATTGTTGAGATTTATCTAATATGTAGCTTATGTACTACGCATTAAGTAGAACCATGCACACTAAGTTTATAAATTTATTTATTTGCAGTATTATTTTAAAATAATTTTATATAAGATTTTCAAAAATTTTCTTTAATACTTCTTATAGATGCTTCAGTAATCGATAATAACTTGTATAAGTCACTCAAGGCTGTGTTACATATCTCTATCCGTCGATCTCTAAATAGTATATACAAATCAATCCCCCCCCCCAACTGATCACACTAATATTGTATACACACATAATATTGATACTCTTTTAGTTATTGATGATTTGACCTTTTAAAGTAGCAATTCTGATCGCTTGAATCACAACAATTTTAATATTATGGCCTATTTAACAAATTTTCTTTTCTTTCGATAACTGCATATACTCGTAAAGTAAAATTTGATTATTAATGAATTAATTAATACTTATTAAAATGTTATTTTTCAAAGACTCACGATAATAACTATATATTCTAATTTTAAACAATTAGTATAATTCATTCTAAATTTCTGTTATAGTTTTAAGACATTATTACAGTTTCCGTTACATGTTTTATTTATGATTTTAATACTTCAAATTTAATAAAAAAATTATTTTTTATCTGTTTTTATTTAAAATGTGAAAATTTAAAAGCATGTGTATGTAATTATTTAATTTGTAACTTTGAACGTGTATTTTTATTTTTGTTAATGCTATTTTATAGTATGTTGCAATTATATCAAACCAAAAATATATCATTTTAAAACAATTCAAAAGGTAGTGTAAAACAAATTTGGGAATCAGTTTCATTTTGAGATCAAAATTAAGTATAAATAATTGCAAAATATTTCGAGTTTCTTCTTAAGGAAATATTAAAATTTAAAGAATTTTTTCCAAGAAAAAGATTTTTACTTTCAAGCATTTTAACCAAAGTTAAATAATTATTTTTCCAAATACATAAAAAAATCTACAAGAAATTTTTAAAATTTCAAAAGAGTTTAATTATCTGATTTTTTTTTTTGTATTAATATCGCTCTTAGAAGCTCTGCGAAGAGAATTAGTAACAAACCTCACAATTTTGAACCTCGGTCAATTTATGGCTTAAAAGTCCTTATACATACACACACAAAATTTAATTAATTACAAGATGCAATTAAATTAACACTGCAATGCACAGTTTTCCATTTTTTTACAGATAATACAAAACGATGCATTTAAATCAAATTTTATCTCCTACATATATTTTTTTAATTAAATTTCATTTATCACCTTTTCTGAATTTAAATTGTAAAGTAATTCTTCAAAAACGTAAAAGAAATTTTCCTTTAGCTTAAGTAAAAATTTACTGTATATTTCCGTGTAAAATCCGAGAATTTTTAAAACTTTTGAAGTTAAAGTAAGGGGGTCGACTTATATACCGATCTATTAATCTAGGTTTAACATCTTCCGTTTGCCATGCGTAAACGACATTAATTCTTGAGTGTTTGGGTGTTTTGAATTGAACCTTTATTCTAAAAGAAAAAAAAGCCCTTAAGTCTTTCTAAGCCAGTGTCAGAATGAGAGTTTCCAAATAGTTCTTAAGGATTCACATTCAATCATTGGAATGACTTTATTCATATGATCATCATGCAGAGGTTTTCCTCTGAGATGCGAAACATCGGTCAACGATCATATACCGTATACGAATATCCCTCCCCGGCCAATTGCAAAGCTAACAAAAAAATGGCGTAGAAAAATTCGACTAGTGAAGATAGCGACAAGTTAAAACATGAACAGAACAATCATGTTTGCTTTAGACAAGGCTACCAGAAATAAAACTGTCGTCGTTGGCGTCTGGCGTTTTACTTTACTGTAATAGAATTGAAAAATATTCCTCACGAACAGTGGCGTAACGGAAAATAATTGGGCCCCCCGCAAGGTCATGTCTTGGGCCCCAAGCCGGATCTCATACACACACCACACACACACACAAATATATATATATATATATATATATATATATATATATATATATATATATATATATATATATACTTGCTAGAAAAAGTGTCTGCGTTCACCTACTACTGCTTACATAAACAACGCAAAAAAAAAATAATAATAATTTTAAAAACCGGAATTTTTTAAATTATATTTTATTTAGTTCATTCCAAGTATTGAAAATAACAAAAGTAAACTCGGTTTGCTTTCATAGCTTTTAAAACAAGGACAGGTTTGTAGCGATACCAACAAAAATCAAGTTTAAAAGTCTGCGTTTATTGTTTTAGTAGTAACTATAAAAATTATTTTAAAACGATAATGATCTATTTAATAGCTGGTTGGATAACCCCGAGTTTTGAAAACCTCCTGAAGTCGCTTCGGCATTGAATTATCAAATCTAGTGGTTCCTTCAGAGCTTATCTTCTCTCATTCGTCCATAAGAACATTCTTTTCTGGCAAGTGTGTGTATATATATATGTATATACAAAGGACTGCCAAACCATAACATAATGTACCTTTATACATCACGTAAAAATATTTAATATTAAACTTATAACTGAATGCAAAATCAACCGGACTCTGAGTAAATGAAGTAAATAATGTATAACATTAGAGAGTATTTATAATATTTGTTCAAACGGGAAATCTAACGATGTTGACCAGGTAACTTAAATAAAAACGAACACTAAGAAGACACGAATACTGCAAAATAATTTTCAATTTAAATTTTTTATGAAAGAAAAAAGCTATCACTTACCTCATTTTTCATTTCTGAATCCCGGGATAAGCTTCACCTAAAGTTCGATTATATTCTAGCGTAAATACTGCAACTTTTTTTAATAAGGAGAGTTCTTTGTATGAAGCAAAAATGATCTCATGAAAAAAGAAATAAAAAACTGATACATTCCATTATGCTTTCTTCTCATTATGCTTCCTTTGATTGAATACTCATGAATCTATCATCAAATAAGCATTTAAAATCCTCTCTATGCTTTTCCAAGTATCGTAATGCTATTTTACTTGAAAAAAGCATAACAGATGTACGTTATTTACGACTTCGCTAAATGAAATTGAAACACAGGGGGGGGGGGACTAAAGAAGCCAGTAATTTACTCTGCTGCTTCTTAAAAAGTAAATTATGTCTTTTTTCCCCCTTCTGCCTGCAGCTAATGTAATGTATACTGTAATAGTAGTGATGAATTTTTATATCTCCCTAGCATTTTATCCGATTCTCCGTCTAACTTTTGTTTTATTTGTTAGTAATCTAGGTTTAAAAAGAAAACCCACTAAAGAAAAGTATCTCTCATCGCCTGGATTACAGCAAATAAAAAAAAGGGTTTTTTGATTTAGCTGTAGGATTAAAGATAACTAATGAGCGTTTTAAGTTTTGATTATGAATGACGTGAGATCGCCAATTGGAAAATCACTTAAAAATTCGATTTTTTAAAATGTAATGCAAATTTTGAGAAAACCTACGTTAATGGTGTCAGTCAGGCTTTGGGCCCCTTGAAGCCTTGCCCCCCCCCCTGCAGTGCGGGGGTGTACGTTACGCCACTGCTCACGAATAACATTATTTTCTTCCTCGTGCAACATACTTGAAAATAACGGATTTTTTTTTCAATCCGGACCAAACTTTGGATTGTTTCAACTAGTTTCGAAATTTAAGTAGATTTTTAAAGAAAAAAACTCACGAGTTTGCTTATATACAGAAATATATGGTATTTCAAACTGAAATAAAATCCAAAAATTAAAAAAGAAGAAAGAAAAAAGAATCTGTTTATATGGAAGCAAAGATACTTTGACCTCCATTCATTGAATAAAAAGAATCGAATCAGGTCTCACTGAAAAATTAAACACTTTTTCATACCATTGCAGCAATCTGATTCTAAAGAACCCAAATACAATCATATAACAAAAATCCAACTTTTCATACTATTTTCGATTTAAATGAACCTTTATCAGAAACTCAAAAGAATAAACAATTCGTGACAGTGGCTATAATTATCATTAATGCGGAAGACAACTTCCATCCGAACGAGTGCCCTTAACCGTGTGAGTTAGACATCTTATTATGTGAGTGTACATCGAAAATGAAGGAAAAGGTCTTTTTTCTATGCAAATCAATACTATGTCCATTAAAAGAATGTTGTGTGACATTAATATTGTGTTTCAAAAGTTAGTAATCAACCGATTTCTTTGAAAAATAAACTTGTGTGTTGGCCTGTCAAACATTATAAAAGATTTGTTTGTCCTGTAATTGAAGGTTCTTGAATGGATTCACGTTGCCCTTGGCAACAGAATGAAGTCATCTCTAACTTTTGTTTGCTATTTTGGCATACGTCAGTTTCGGACAAATATGTTAATGTGTTAGTACTGATGCATAGGTATATGCTAAATGTCATATAATAATTAGTTTCTGTCAGATAATATTGATATTATTAAATTGCTAGTCAAATTTAAAGAGCTAATATTAAAAGCGTGATTAAATGGATTTGTTACCTTTTGATTTAAAAATAAAGGTGACGAATAGTACTTTTAAAATTAGAAGTAGGATTTCAAGAAATGCATGTAATTTTTATTGCGTTTACATTATTTGAATGGCAAATAAAAGTCAGGAACTATTTTTCTCAATTCTTACTATAATTCACTCTCTCCCTATACATAATTATTTATATTTCTTATTCAAATTTCCAATCGTTAAGAAAATACAATTCTGTTCATCCATTCAAGTTCAAATACATTTTTTAAAACTTGTAGTGGATGACACTTGATGTTACTACAGTTTTTTTAAAATATTAATTCATCAATTAAATTAAAAAATGAATAAATAGTAACAAATAAAAATAATAGTTCAACAGCGTATATAGAAAGGAAAATCGTTTATAGTGTCCCTGTAGCGCAATTTATAGCACGTTGGATTTCTATTCGAAGTTCGTAAGTTCGAATCCCAACTAGGATGGCCTAATTTCTGAGAAAGTGATTTGTTTTTACTATACTATTTTATGGGAATAATTAAATTTAATGAATGAATAAATAGTAACAAGCATAAATACATAAAAGTCTAGCACCATATATAGAGAGGAAAATGCAAAATTGCAAACAAAATCGTTTCTATTTTGTGACTTAATATTGTGATTCTGACATATGTATGTATATTTATATATATATATATCAATTGTTATTATTTAATAAAAAGTAACTGAAATAAACTTCTTTTGTTGACCTAAGTAGGAATGGACTTAAAAAATTGTATTACTTGTTACTTATAGAAATCAATTTCTTCTGTTTATTATTATTTTTTCTTTAACATTCATTTTAGATACTCAACTTTAATGCAGCTTATTAATTTTTTAATAATCTCTGGTTTCTTTTGTTGCGAGCATTTTTATATCTTGTTTTGCTTTTATTTTTTCCGTCTTTTTAACCCTTTCAAAACCAAAGAAAAAAAATTTCTTCATATAAAGTTGGGGATGATCGTTTTCAATTAAAACCTTATGTGCATTTTTGATACAATATAACAAAATAGAATGGTAACGTAATTTCATAAAAGGGAACGTCTAGAAAAAAAAAGAACTATCAAATCGATTGGCACCATTGATAAAAATATTGGCATGCTGTACTCTAATCATTTTAATTTATTGTGTCATGTAATAATATTATTACTGCATTTTCTCACACATGTTATATTATCCGTTAAGTATAATATCGTTCAATAATAAAGCCTATGTGAACAAATTAAAAGGCCTGAAATACATTGATCCAAAAGAACTATACTTTTTAATTGTTTTTCTTGATATCTATTTATTTTTCATATAAATAAATTCAAATAAAGAGTTTAGTGCTAATACTTATTCTTAGCAAACGTGATCCGGAAAGGGTTAACCTTTTGAAAAACTTTAACTTGTTAAGTCTAAATTGATTCATTTGAAAAACATTTGTAAAATGAAAAAATAAAATCAGAATTTAAATTTTCCAGAAATCTGAATTGTAATTAGTAACAGAATGGATGCTGATTTATAAACTACTATAATACAAATATTAAATTATATATTTGTTTCAATTCATATATAGGACATATTATTGGGCAATACTTTAACAAAAATATTTATAAGAAGATTACGATTCATACTGATATATTCTTTTTCTGTAGTTTAATTTTAAAAAGAATCAAATTGTAATGATGGTATCAATATATCTAAAATATTTAGCTATAGTATTTTTGATGAATCATCTGATTTTATAAATAAATAAACTACCATTATATTGTACAGTTTCTGCACATTTTCTTATTAGTCTTTTCAAAAAATTCCCATAGAGTTTGTGCTATAAGTTGACAAAAAATCTTACAGTAAAAACTCGAACAGAATTTATTTTATAGAAAATATTTAAAATTTTTTACTTAAGAAGAATAATAAAAGCAAGCTTTTGGCGAAAAGAAAAGAAATGTAACTAAGGACAAAAAAATGCAAAATACGATGAACACTAAATCTAAATCCTATCGGAATCTATACGAAACAATCACATTAGGATTTTCTACACGACTCTTTATTCAGTTTATCTATCTAGGGTGATGAGTGCAAATTTATTAACTGCACACTTTAAAGCAACAGGGGTACTATTCGTGACGTACATCGTAATTTTGTTCCACAGTTAAGTGACGCGGACGACACCTGAGCTGATACGTCCTTCTCCAAACTACCTCACCATGCCAAAGGACTTTGAGCAATGACAGATTTAACATGCATCAAAGGGTCTTCATAATCAATCTTGGGATCTCTCTCTACTTTTCTCGATTTGGCCTTATTTGGCCTCTCTAATTTCTATATCTTAGAGCTGCGCTTCTTAAACGTTAGATCACCGCTACTCATTTCATGTACTAGCCTAAAATCGTGAACCTTCAAGATTTAAATCCCCCTCCCTGGCTCCCAATACATGGCTACTAAAGATGGCTTAAAGAGATTCTTCAACTGCCTCTTCTACTATATATATATACTTTTTTAACACTTATTTTTCCCCTTTAAGAAAACAGTACACATCTAATTAAAAACATTACGTTGTAGTAATGGCTATATAGTTGCAAGCAATTAAAATCCTGAATTAATATTCTGGATCGAAATACATGTTCGAATAGTTTTTTAGTTGGTACAGTTAAACGATTTAGTCTAAGATGGCTCATCTTTCAATTCTTTTACGAGGCTTTATTGAGTCTGTGAACGAGAGAAAAATATTTACATTAAATTACATCCCTTTGTGGATATCCTAGAAAGTCGTTGGAGATCCTCAAGGGTCCATGGATAATAGTTTAAGAACCGCTGTGCCCTAGAGAAAAAGCTTATATAAGAAAAAATAGAGAATATAAAAAAAAATTTATTTTACAAATTTGCATAAGCTTTATCACGAAAAAAAAACGGGGCGTGCTGGAGAAATTGGAACCGACAATACAGAATTAAATTATACAAAATGTCTTGGCAAAATTATAATGGATTTTACAATATTATTTCGTTAAAATGTTAATTTTCTTGAATAATTTCCAGTGTATATTTAGGTAACTAAAACAATACCAGATATACATTTCCTGATTATGTATACTTTGCTTCTTCATGTTTATTTCTTAACTGAATTTTTATTTTAAGGTATTTCATAATTAGGATTCATTTGTGTTTAAATATTTTATCCTTTTATTTTCTGACACACAATATTTTAGATGCTTTTACCGAGTGTTAATTGAAGAAACCACTCCATTGTCTACTTCTCCTCACAACAAATAGTCGGCAAAGCGGTTTCCACACTAACGAACATTATTCTCGTAGCTTGCATCCGTTTCCGAGCAATCGAGCTCAGAAAGCTCATAACCGCGAATTGGGAACTCGTCCAAAAACAGCATTGTCAGAGAAAATCCCTCTGAACAAAACGGGAGAAAAAAGAGGAAAAAAACTCCAGAGTCATCTTTACCATCAAGGAATCCTGGTGATCCCATCAGGCAAGTCAGATGCCGGATATAATCAACTAATAGTTAACACCGGCAAAGTTTCCGGCAGTTCACTTATCACTGCCTAAATCCCGGCACGGGAACTAATGCCGGGAAAATAAGAGGAAAAAAAATTCAGGAAAAAGGCCTAACGGGGTTGGTAATCTCTTTAGGCCTCTTCTACTGAGCGTTAAAAGGCAGGCAACTCTAAAAACTTCGTTAGGGTTGGTGGCGAATCACTTTTTGGGCACTGATTGCACTTCCCATTTCAATATGCGTCTCACGTCCTCTACTTCCGAAAGCAGATCTCTACGCGGATGTAACTTCCGAATTTATTTTGCTTTTGCTTTTATTTTTTTTCCTTCCTATCCCTCTCTCTCACACTCTTACACAACTTATTTTATTTTTAGGAATTACCTGTAGAGTTTTTTTTTTCCCTTCGCGAAGAGACTTTGGTGATCAAGTGATAGCGGGGGGCTGTTACAAAGTTTGAAAAGCTCTCAGTGATATTAGAGGAGATTAGAATTCAATCCATGGCTCCCTCGCTTGCATTTTCGATGGGGAAGGGGGGGAGGAAGATGAGGGATAGTTAGAGAAAGTGGCGATTCAACGCGTGGAAGTCCCCCCTGTCCCCCTTTTTTTGTTGAGTTTACGAGATGAAGGCTTGTTGATTAATCGAGTAAGATAGGATAAAGTTTTGGTGATAAAACTGCAGAAGTGGCGGATTTTTTCCCATATAAAATTACTCTTCCAGATGAAGATTGAATGAATTGCTAATGGAAATGGTCTTGGGGTGGATGTTTGCAGAAATAAATTACTTTAAAATAATATTGAAATAAAAAAAGTAAAATAGCTTTAACAAAAATGTGAATTTTACTTCTTTGAATATTTTCACTTTGGAACTTTGTCCATAATAACATGTACGTCATATAAAATTAAAACTTTCTTCAATAAGGCTAAGCAGTAAATCTAATAAGACTAGGCAATAAATCTAATAAAGTTAGGCAATAAATTTAATAAGGCTAAATGTAATAAGGCTAAGCACTAAAGAAATATATCCCCAGACAGTATACGTCAAAATAAAATGATCACAGCAGTCTAAGAGAAAACTTTTAGCCTTAGGAACTAATATCGTAGGGTTAAATATAGTTTCAAAGTCAGCCAGCCTTCCCCTATATTTACCTATACTATAGGTCTGAAAGGAAGTGAAAATATAGTCTAAGAATAAACTTCTAAAAATACTTTTAGATCATTAGCATAATACTAAATAATTATTACTTGTTGTTGTTGCTAATGCCACCTGTCTGACGTAGTCAGATCGAGGCCCACGAAATTCATCATGGCATCGGGCTATATTGTACGCCTGTCGTTAGCCGTAGCTTTGAGCACCATGCAGGTGACAGTACGATTTGGCTCGTTTCCACCCCAATTTTGAGGAAGAACACCTTGGGAGTGGTCAGGGGTTTCCCACCTCTATTCCCCTTCCATCAACCACACGAGAGGACTTGCAGCTCGACGGCTATTTAGAGTACCCCCATGCCGCGAAGGACTATACATTTACAAACATCCATGTCTTCTCCGGGATTCGAACCCAGGCCCTACGGCACAGAAGTCAGCGTCGCTAACCACTATACCGGATGGGCAACAATTATTACTTAAAATACCTTAAGATGGTTTCCAGTACCAAATACCGTGTAAAAACATTGATCTGCATACCAAAGCCCCAAAAACCAAAAATCTAAATAATATAATAAATTTTTAAGAAGACCAATGTGGCATCTCAACATGTGAAAAAGGAAAGAATATCGCACATAAAGATAAACTGGTAAAAACCTTAAATTGAATTATAAACATAGTTTAAAAAAACATGAAAACCATAAAAAAAATTAAAAATATTTATTAAAAGGAAAAGATTAAGGCGGGAAAGAGAATAATTCAATAAGGTGCGAAATGCTGTATATACATACACAGTGCAGCAAATAAGTTTTAAGAATCATCCCAGAGAGCAGCCTGTAAAGGCACTATGAATGCAAATATGCATTTGTCATAATGTCCATGGTCTGCTGACATACTACCAGTAAGTTGTGCGCATTTTGTTTAGTAGGTGAGAGAAGACAAGCGTACATTGCATTAGTAAATTTTTTTCATGTTGATTTTTTAAGATGAAGAAAAAAAGCTGTGATTAAATTTAACGCAAAACTTCATAAAAGTGCTTTGGAAACATACCAACTCATGAAAAAAGTTTAAGGTGACTGTTGTTTAAGTAGATCAAATGTTTTTGTGTGGTACAAACGTTATTTCAATGGAAGAGATAAGGTAGAAGAAACCAGACCGCAAGCCAAAAAAAACAAGGAAAATTCCCTCCAAAATCAAAACAATGATTACATTATTCGATGTGCTAGGGGTATTATCCACAAAAAATTCGTTCCAACTGGATAAACAATTACAAGCCAGTACTACTTAGCTGTTTTAAAGCGTTTTATGGTCAGAATTCGTTGCATTCGTCCAGAATATCAGACTGAAAGCAGTTGGTGTTTGTTACACGACAATACACCCAGTCGCACCTCCCTTGTTGTTCGTCGAGTTTTGGCAAAATATAATGTCTGTGTGTTGAACCATCCACCATATTCATCTGATATAGCACCCTGAGACGACTCCTTGTTTCCAAAACTTAAACTGAAATTAAAAGATTGTTATTTTGAGGATATTTCGACCTTACAAGTAGCTTCGACGCATGTTTTGCAGGCCATTCCACAAAGTGATTTACAACAGGCATTCTATTCCTTAATAAATCGCTGTAACAAGTGCATTAAAGCTGGAGGGTCCTATTTTGAATAAAAAAACTAAAACAGGAATTAATTTCTTGTTTCTATTTCGTTTTACAGACAGTCTTAAAACTTATTTGCCGCACTGTGTATTTACAGTAATACCCCCAAACTTGTGCGATAGATGGGACTGAGTGTTAACCACGTAAGTCAAGGTATGATTTCGCATACAAATACATATAAATTATTTTATTTCGGGCCAGGAACTAAAAAAACAATAATTAAGAAAAAGAAAATGTTTGATAAAATCTTAGAAAATACCCAAATACAAAATCGTAAATCGAAGCGATTTTGATGTAGAAAGTTTCATAAAATCTAACAAAGTAGTCTGCCGACTCAAAGATTTTTTTTCCCTCCTACAAAACTTTTTCGTAGCATAGTAATATTTTTTTTTATTCCTTATTTCGTTCAAAAAATGCGCTCTTCGTTGGAGTCTATATTTTGTAAAATTTGTAACACTTTTTAATTAAATTTATGCTTTCCGTCAAATTCCCGACCGTCATTCGACTTTCTGATTGAACTGAATCTACAGACTCAAGTCCTTCAATGTCTTGCTCTTGCTTATGAATTTCTACGAGCTCATCAATTGTCAGCTCCTGATTTTGGGAACTCGGCAGTTCTTGAACGTCATCCCTTTCCACTTATAAATTTATTTGCCTGGCAGGCTCGACAACTTCTTCTATCGCATTACCAATCCTTTTTATCAGCTATTAGACCTACAGACTTATAATTTAACAAATATGATTTTTTGATCAGCTGAGATACATAAAAAGCTCTTTTTTTTTGTATAATTTGCAATGTATTCAAAATTAACTCATCAGAAACTTCTTTATCTTTCAAGCTGTATTGTTTAATTTTTAAATCCACCTGTTCGAAGAACGGGTATACCAGCTAGTATAGCTTGAATAAAAGATTAGACTCTTTCAGAAAAGGAAATAAATATTTGAGAGTCATTTTGAAGAATGCTGTAACGTACTGACAGAAATGTTGATAAACGTGAGACTAAAAAGAAGTTAATTTAATTAAGATGAAAATGTCTACAACAATTGTTTATAAAGTTTACGTATATAAATATACAAGGATTTAGAAGGAGAGGGCAATAAGCATATGTCTGCCTTTGATTGACCAGTCAAAAATCTCCCTAAAAATTGCCCTCTCTTAACAATGTTTCTTTTATTTTCTCAAAATTTTACTTGATATTCGACTTCCATGTGCAGTGAAGAAGTCCTGGTTTATGTCTATTGGGCTGCACCAGAGTAAAGTCAGATAAAAAGATTTTTCAGGAGCTATTTAACTATTTATGATTTTTGAAACGTCAAAAAGGATTTCTGCATATTTATTTCTATGAGATCATTTAGCAAGTAAGAATGTATTTTTGTCTGTACTAAGTATCCACTTTATAATGGTGATCGGTGGATTCAGTTGCCTAGTGGTTTTGGTCACGAACTCTTGACCGGCTTGTCAAGAGATCAAACCTTAGTGCTGCTGATGACCCGGCGTGTAAAAGAAATGATTCACGTTAAATCTGTTGAGTCCTCCCGTTGCCGTGGTAGTTTGGAAAGTGGGTGCTAGCTCAGATGTTGTCCTTGTCATTTGACCGAGGTTCAAAATTACGAGGTTCATCACCAATAGTTTTCGTGTTGCTTTACAGTGCAATTAATAACCACCCCCTCACTCTGTGATTCTTTATGAGATCAAATGAAAAAAAGGCAATTATACATCTATACAAAGAAATCTCCTTAGAACAGTGCTCCTCAAATTTCAATATTCCAATATTCAATCCTAATTTTCATCGTGCCCCCCCCCCTCACCTTCATACAATAACAATGTATTGAGTTCAATAATAGTATTCTTTGATGCTAAAGCTACAATACGACTTAAACCTCTTAAGTGCCACCGGCGTATTTAAACGTGTCGCGCTCAGCCAGTGCGTTAAATACAAATGACGTATATATACGTCTTTCCAAGGTACGAACTTTTCTGAGCACTGCTATTCATAAAACTATTCCGAAGGTTTTGGAATTCAATAAAAGGATCTTCACAGTGTTTGCGAAGAATTTACTTATATCAGAGGATTTCCTTATTTATTCCTATATCCCCCCCCCCTTCTACTATATATCACATTCGCGCACCTACGTGGAAAACGGAGACATTGGGAAGCCAATCGCGTAACTTTTAATCGGCATTAAGGAATTAATTATAAATCATACAAATTATCAAGATAAGTGTTCCTTTTTGTATATAATTTGTGTAGGACAAGTGCACTGGTAATTATTAAACTTGTCGTGTAATATAACTCCCCTAACATTCATCACCTCGTCTAGTGTTACTCATATTTAGATGTGTAGGCGGTTAACGATTCCAAGATATCTTTACAAATCACAATATTTATTAATATTTCTTAATCAAGGAAGGTCATATATACACTATTCAAATATAAGAACAATAAAACACAGTGGAGAATGAGAAGGGGTCACTAATTGTGGAATTACGAAATCTAAACTGAATCCACGAAAGATAAGCGCGTACAATTACAGCTACACACGTATGCGTAATTACAATTCTTAAGTCACTGACCTGATTTCTTAAACTACGGCAGGTTCGTCTTGTGGGTCACTTGGATCTTGATTGGATCGGATCAAAGCTAGTATTCCCTCTTTAATATACGACTTCTATCTTCAGCTTTTCCCGTAGCTTTTCTATGGACTAACTTTATCAACAACTGTGAGTTGGATTCCCGACGCTTCGATTCACTTTTCTTTACAAAATCTACCTCTTCACTTGACAACTCTTTCTCATTTCATTTCATTCTCTCCCGATAACTCGCTAAACCCGAACTTATATAAAATATCTCATTTGCATAAATCACGCTTGGTTCCGGTGGAGATTGGTTGAAATAAATAAAATTTGAAAGAAATATGTAGAGATTAGTAAGAACGTACAGATCCGTCACAAACTTGTTCTTAACTTAGTATTCTTAACTTAGTTCCTAAATTGATTATAAAATACATAGCGCAGTACTGATATATTTATAAGTGTATTATATCAGTGTTAATGTATATTTTATTTTTATTATGTTTTGAGTAAATTAATAATTTTTTTAAATAATTTTTTTGTTTTCGACTCCCCAAATTATTCGCAACCCCTCGTAGGGTTATCACGCCCCCCCCTAGAGGACGCAACCCACAGTTTGAGAAGCGCTGCTTTAGAATGATGAGAGAGAATGAGAAACGTTGCAATGTCATACGAGATTGGCTTCAGTTATGAAAACACTTGAAGTCCTCAATTGCATACAATTAAAATTTCACATAAAAAAATAAGCCCAGTAAGTAAATTTCTAATTTAAAATTAGTCTCATTTTTTTAAAAAGAATTTATGTTTTCTATGTCAATTTCGAACATATTTGAATGTAGTAATGTATTTCATCTTATAAAGTGTCTCTAATGCTTTTGAGTGCCACCTCATCCATAGATTATTTAATGATTTTCTCCTCCATATTTCCATTAATTAGCACTCGCGGGATATCGCTGATGACGGAAGATATTAACACTGTCACTTCGCAGCGAGACTAATGTCCTAAATTTATTATGAATCACATTTATCTAATGGACGCTCTACTCCCCAATTAGCTTGATAATTTAAATATTTACTCAGATGTAATGAATCATTAATGCAAAGAGTAAATAACACATCCGTGGCAAGGATATCATTTCAATGGCAACTCTGTTGTTGACAATCATTACAGTTTACCACGTCTTTGTTTACAAATTAAATTCGTATTAAATTACACTTTAATTACAGCATCCATTCCTGTTTTGAATTGCTAATGTAATTACCTTCAATATGCAGTAATAAATATTAAACACAAAATAATCGAAATAGTCGTCAAGAATTCCAAAGATAAATTTACAATGACGTAATTGTAAAATGTGTATATGCTTATAAATTTCATTTTAGTTTAGTTTCTCTTAAATATAAAATAATGAAACATTAAAAGAATCGAAATGTGCTGAGAGTACTTTGTAATAACCCTGTTCGAGCAGAGGTTATAGGTGTTTGGGGTTCGAGAGTAACGATCAGCCATAGTCAGTTCAAATTAAAATTTGTTTCCCTAACTTAAGTTGAAACAACTTAGGGTACAAAATGCTCAACATTACTAAGTATGAGAGCAATCACCCATCATTAAGGATATGAGTATAATCTAATTCACTTACTCTTAGAGCACTTTGGACGCGTCTATGGTTTAATTCACCGTAACTCTGTTATTAGTTTTACGACCTCCGTTCGTTATTATTAATCTCTATCTTATGAACTTAATCGTCAATTATCAATATTCAGTCATCCAGAAATTTCTTGTCGACTAATTCTCGACTAGCACCCAACTACTCTCAACTAACTTCGCGCATCTAAAAGTTAATGCTTAAATAGAACCATTCATTTGAATGAATCGAGTCTTCTTCTTAGGGAGAAGGTTTTCAATAGAACAACAGTTAAAAAGAAATAAATCTACTCCAAGAGGATTAGTACATGTTCGTGAATAGACCCATTAAAACTCTACATTAATCCACTTGAAACTAGACTGGAGGAAAATAAAATTACTAGTTTAATAAAAACTAATGAATGCTTATAGAAAAACAAATTTCACTTGAGAGAAAAGGAATCGTAAAAGCCATATGTTATATATTACATATTTTATTAAACATTATATGCACATATCATGTAGAATACATATATAAAATAATGTAATCTAACTCAAAACGTTTTTAAACAAACAAAATCTACAATTAATATTTAACGTATGAAAATATTCGATTATACGTTACAGAAATAAAATATATAAAATAAATCCCTCTCTCTTCCTTAGTTCATAAGTCATTGAAATCAAAATACTATTAAGAGGGTGCCTACGATATTTATTCTCTTATGGACGTGATTGTTGAATGGGATTGCAATGCTGAGTCGTGGGTTTGAGTCCTGGTTCTACAGAAGACCCATAGTGTAGAGAGATTAATGAACGTCAAATCTGTCGAAATTCAAAGAACGCACATTGGCGTGGTTTGAAAATTTGGAGAGAGAGCTATCATCTCATGTATCGACAACTTCACTTAACTGGGGTTCAAAATTACGAGCCCAACAGCCCTCGTGTTGCATTAAAGAGCAGCATTAATAAAGAATCAAATTAAATATATAATTATTATTGTTTTGAAGCATAAATACAGATAAATTCCAACAAAATTAAATTCAATTTCTTGCAATAGGTAATTAAATCGGAAATAAAAACGACTGACGTCTGAAAAGACTGAAGTGAGAGTCAAATAAATTTTCTAAATGCTTCAGCATAGTATTTTAGTGATTTGAAATTTATTTTTCATTTAAATGTGTTTTATGTATTATTTTTAAAGATAACAAAATACGTTTCTCAGTGGAGGGTGAATAATATTTTTTTAAAGTAAAAAATATATTACATAAGAAATAATAATGTTTTTCAGTACGGATCATTTTAAAGTTATTATTCAATAATGAATTTTTCAAGATAAGCCCTTATATACAAGTTTTTATCAGAATTAATTTCATATCGCAATCGATATTTGAAGTTTCTTATTATGTTTAAAAGTCTCTCCTTTTATGTTTAAAGAAGATGTGTGTGTGTGTGTGTGTGTGTGTGTGTGTGTGTGGTGTGTGGTGGGTGGGTGTGTGTGGGGTGTGGTGTGCAAAAGTTTCTTATAAAAAATTTAATTCTCTTTATCAGTAAAACATTTATTTCGTTGGAAATTTTTTGTTAGCAGTGTAGTTTTTTATTCCAAATATTTTAATTTATAGTGTTTTCAACACTTCTCAACCAAACTTAACTGTAAGAGAAAGCGCCATATTTTCCCGCGCTTTGCACCTCACCTCAAACTGTGACTGTACAACCCGCACCAGGAACATTACGACTACAAGGAAGAAACGTATTGGACGAACGCTATGTCTGTTTGTCTTCATCAAAAGACAGCTTCAATTTAGACTGTAAACTCTCAATATCCGCAGTACCTTGAAAGGTGTGATTTATATCTCTATCATATTTTATTACTTAAAATTCCGTATGAATTACTATAAATATTTCTCTAAATATCTCCATCTCTGGATGTAACTGAAAACATAAGCTGCGGCATACTATATATTAATTTAAAAATTGATGTTATTTTTAAATGAATTGAAAGGTATAATAAACAATATAATCTCTCTTAAAATAAATAATGCAAGTTAATTATTTGAACAGTTATCCTACTTTAATTAAGCCTTTCTCCCATACCTTCCTACCACTTCAGTGTAATTGCGAAATATTATTACGCAAAGATTTAAAAGGATAATTACGATTTATTGATTTTTCACATAATAAGAATATTTTAGTGCTTATTGTAGTCTAATATTTTATTTTTACTGCATACATTATCATTTATTCTTAGATTTGAACTCATTATAACGAACGTTGGTGCATTTCAAATATAAGAGATTGTACTATCCGGAAAACTATCAACAAAAACGCTTTATAATTTCCTAAAAATTCCTCCATTTTTACATAAATTTTCTGAAAATGAAACAAATGTATGAATTTACGTCTCTCTTTAACCAAAGATGTATTTTTTCGGAAAATAAAATCTACGACATGCTTGTGCCAGAAGT
The DNA here is from genome assembly GCA_019973975.1 of Trichonephila clavata. Classification (NCBI taxonomy): domain Eukaryota; kingdom Metazoa; phylum Arthropoda; class Arachnida; order Araneae; family Nephilidae; genus Trichonephila; species Trichonephila clavata. Next base: position 13,496 of record BMAO01010568.1, on the reverse strand, counting down.
TTACGTTAGAATCTGACAGCAGTGGTTGTTACTTATGACACTGCGTCTGTTTAGAAATTAATAAGATCGACAACTTTACAAAAATTGTATGAAAAGGTATCATCAGAAAATGATGAAAAACCGGAGTTTAAGCGTAGTACTGAAGTAATACATACAAGTATTCAAGTACTGTCCTAAAGTCGTGTCTAAATACATTTCAAGGTGAAACGATTGATGAAGAAGCAGTATGTGATTGATTTATTTAAACACACACACACAATAATTTTCCCGGACATAACATATTGAATGAGAATAAATTACAATGGTTCAAGAAGTCCAGAACAGGGCAAATTAAACCTACCCCGAACCTCATGTCAAAGCAAAGTGAAACACAGTTCTGTCTTAAATCGTGTCAAAATACTTCTTGATTACATAAGAAAATAGATTAGAAACGCTCTAGAAGCGCAGTAACTGCGAGGTAAATGTTTACCCTAAAAAATATCTGCTGTTCTTTTCGACGAAACACTATTGAAGAGATGAAACAGGTAAAATTGCTGTTTTATTTCTACCATTAATAAATTAAATAAACACGCTAACCTTTTTTAAATGCTATACCTACACTTCTATTTCATGTAAATAAGGGTTACAGGATTTTTATTATCAGGGATATCACATTTTCCATTCATTATGGATAATGGAGAATCTGTCGTAATATAGGAGTCCAACACATGAATTTTTAAAAATTATTGATTTTCACTTCTTTATATTTTCTAAGAGTTCAAATATTTCTGTTTAAAATTATAGATGATACGAGGAAAAGCGATAATTAGAAGTATTTTTATTTATTTTTTAAATGAAGTTACTCTTTGAAACGCATCAAATGAGCTCTGCTAAGAGCACATGTGTTTTCCCTTGCATAAGTTTTCCCTTGCAAATCCATATGATGTTCAAGTGGAAAAATTTGAGTGTATTAGGAATATCCAAAAGTGTATGTGTACACGTCTTTAGTTCAAATGAGTCAGTTAATAACACCACAGGGTTAGTGATTCCAAAATTTATATTGTGGATTAAAAACGATAAAGTTGGGTTAAATATGACTATTGCGCAATTCAATATGAGTCATGTAGAAAAATTAATGATTTTAAAACATTGTGATATTGAACCAAGTTATGACTGTGCCATACTTCAAAAAATTAAATGCATGTAGGATTCGTGTAGCCGAATGAAAGCATCTTGAGATCCCCCCCCCCCCAAAAAAGGCTAAATTGTAAAAAAGAATGAAAAAAAGAAAATTAAATGAGCCTTTAGTAGGAGCAGAGGGTAAAAAAAGTGCTGCATAGGCTTCTGAAAAGTACTAAAAAAAGTAAATGCTCAAAAACTACAAATTTTTAATTTAAAGCCTGTTTTTTCAAAATGTAATATTTTTTACTTCCTGCACCTTTTCTCAAAAACTGCTTCTTGTATAATCCTCAAATTTTCAGTGAGCATACTTCTAATATGTTTACACATTTTAACGGAGAAAATTAGATATATTTATCAAACCTTTTAGATAAGGCATTTTTAAACTAAACTTTATTGAAAAAAATTTAACATTTTTTGAAAAATTCATAATTACTTTAATTTTAAACAAAAAAACAAAACCCTTCGTTAAAGTTTTATCGATAGTACACATAACCTGCTGTAAGAATTTTATCCATGAGAAGTAAGTAATTTCTGGAAAAAAAGTACATAAACTTACGTAATTTAACATGGGATCCTATGGACGCGTGCCCTTTAGAAACCAAATTTGTATGCAGAATCGGAAACTACAGACGTAATTATAAATAACAGTAGTATTTATAATTAAAATTTAATTAAACTGTAATAATGTCTATTATTTTTCAAGCATCTATTTATTCGAACTCTAAAATAATTCATTTCTAATTTTTATGCTTTCATAAAATAAAAATTATACTTTTCCTTTTACGAATACATTTAAATTAAAAAAGTAAACAGGGATTAATAATAATTTTATTTAAAAGTGTTTTTGTGCATCTCTAATTATAAGTGCTTTTATTATTCACACACACACACACACACACACAATCGAAATAATTACATAGAAAAAATATTTTTCAAAATATCCTTATTTTACATTCAAAATTTCTTGCTTATTTAAAATCCAGTTTTTTTCCTACATCTTAAAAATAAATTCAACTATCTTCCACTATTTTTAAAATATTAATTTAAATGGATTATAGAATTGAATTTTCTCTCCTCTGTCAATTGTTTTCTTGAAAAAAAATTATTTTCATACACTATAACCTCCCCTTCCAAAAAAATGGTTTCATGTGATGAGACCCATCTTTAAATTGAATACATGATCTTGTGTTCTCTTTTTGTTTCATTCTTTTACAAATATCTTTTTATAAATATTTTAAATCATTCCAATAAATGTGGAAAAAAACTCTTTCAATTTTCTCTATGAAAGAACTTAATGCCCCAAATTTATTAATTTTATATTAAAGCATTTCCTGGGGGTTTATTTGTATCAAATGTTCAGAGTCACAAAAAATTTAACCAGAAAACATTTTGTAACGTATTTTTTTTCACAAAATTATACAAAACCTACCTTGAAGCAATTTCTTACTCTGCATCATTTATATTTCAAAGTAAATGTTCAAGTCAATTACTTCAGAAACATTTCACACTAGGTAACGTAACAGATGTAATATACTGGAGACTTTTTTAAGATAAAAAATGCAGCTCTTTAATAATATAACAAACATGTATAATTATGACTAATAATTAGTCATGTAAGGATAAATTGTTGAAAAATATAAAAACGAAATTAAAGTAAACTTTTCAGGAATATTCTGAAAATGAAGTTTAAGAAATAAGCACTAAAACATAATACAAACTACTACTAAATAGTAAATAGTGCATGATTTCACATCACTTCACATTAGTTTGAATTTAAGTGCAGTAAAAAAAGTTATGTTATTCTTCAAACTGTTGAATAAACTTAAGCAGCCGATTTCGAAATGCAACTTGGCAGTTGTGTATTTTATTAAAATGCAACAAAAAGCATTTATTAATTTCTTTAGAAAATTATTGACAGCTTTAAACTTTTATAGAACTATACAGAATTTTAAGCTCTTAAATTAGCTGATAACAAATGTCAATGTTTTAATAATTTTTGTTATATATTGTCTTAAAAAAACATTTACATAAATTTTGCTAAAATTTAAATTCAAATTGTTAAATAAACTCATTATTATTAATTGAGTGAATCATTTTCTTTATAATGTTATTTTAAAAAAAATAAACTGTAAAAGTTTTGATGTTTTAAAGTATGTAACAACTTTGTGAAGTAATTCAAAATAAATCAGACTTAAACTTTTCATGCGAAAATAAATAAGACAAGGCAGAGATAGTTTGGTACGTACCAGATCTTAATGTGTATGCATTACTTTTCCCTTCCTGCAGAAGCTCCCAGCTACCGACAAACTGCTAATGAGTGAAGAATTGTAAATAAACATCAGCAAATTTAAAATCATTTTTTTTTTTCAAAAAAAGGACAAAAAAAGAATGAACAATTCTACTGCATTAAAGTTTATGAGCTAATAATATTAAATCATTATACAACAATAAGAATGTCAAATAATTTTTCTCTCTGAAAAAAAAATTGTCTTTTCTCTTTAACATTGAACGATATCCTCACTAAAACGGTACAAAAGTTATTTCATATGGTTTAAATGTTCGTGTTTAAGTTTAATGTTAACTTAAATTTACTGGTGACTTCTTTCTTAGAGTTTTACCTTCTATCCAAAACAAAAGTTAAAATAAGGCCTAGCGATATACCCCCTTCCTCTTTTCTTCCACTTTCTCTGATCTAATTTAAGCGATCACTCACGCGAGGGCCGGGGGTGGCAGTAAAGATCTTCCAACACAAAAATCGTTTGCAGAAAAAGTTTCCACCCTAATGAGTCACGTCTGCGGTAATAACTTCGTTCCTCTAAAATTTAGGATAGATTCCGTAGGGAGAACTTTGTCCATTACTTCCATGTAAGGTCATGCATTTTAGAGCTAGTAACGAAAGTCCAAGTCCATTTTTAAAATTGCATGTCACAAGTTTACACTACAAGAATCACTCGCAATTTTTTTTCTTTTGATTCTTAAATTAAAGAATTAGTCAAGCTCATTTTTTAGAAAGAGGGTGAGTATGTCAGACTATATAAAAATAATGCATCTTTCACATCCTTCTTATACATGACGAATCGTCGAATATAATTAAACTTTACGCTAAGACAGAAAGTGAAAAACCATAAAAGATTTTCGGGAAAAGTTATAATCATTCTACACGAGGCAACCAGGGAATTCTTAAAGAGTATTTTCATTATCTTTTAGGTGTTTGGGATCCTCGAGGCATTTTGTTATTTACAATTCTTCAAGATAACATGAACAATGAGAATGAACAATGATTCCCAATTTTAACGAGTACTTTACGCGTTGTATTTATTTACTTTACAAAATGAAATTTTTCTTCGATCAAAACTCCTGTCAGCTACCGTATATTTCGACGAATAAAGCGCACTATTAATACGAAAAGTAAGATCGAAATTTACGGATGCACCTTACGCTGATTATAAAAATGGGCAACCTTAAAAATAAAGAGAAGATGAAAGCATATAAAATAAAGCTTTCTTCATACATCTAAGTAATGTTTATTTAAAACAAATGGCATACATTATATGAACTTCCAATGTTGGATAACATGAAAAATGCGTCATATTCGTCTTCCGTTATATTTTTATGGGCACATCGTAGCATTCTGTTTCTTCCTTTCACCGTCACTTTTACTCTGACCTATAAATAAATAATCATCTTTCTTTCCATCTAGGTTGTTAGATTTATTAAAATTTTTTAATCATGTCAGATTTAATTTCACATACACACACAAAGCTTTTATTATTCACTCATACTTTGTATCTAGACTTGGTAGATTCTATAGGTATCTTTCGATCCGTAAGCACGTAACTTATCGCTGAGCTTAAAGGATCACCTTAGTCCGGACGTTATTACTGGCTTATATAGATACACCACCACACACTCCCCTACCAGTGAGTTGGTAGGCAAATGAACGATATCGTTGTTATGTCGAGTGCTTGAGTTGTTGCTGTTGCGTCATTTCGTTCTGACAGCTTCTTTGTAGCGTCATGCGTGTCTGACAGCTTTGGTTGCTCTTGCGGTGGATAGATGGCCCCACTACAGCTGAGCGAAAGCTGCGGTTTTCTGTGTTCAGCGTCAAGGTCACAAATGAAGGTGATTCGATCTCGGTACATTTCATTCCATAAGCACATAACTTACCCCGGGCTAAAATGATCGCGGTGATCCGTAGGCTGTTACTGGTTTATGTAGATACCACAACCACAACTTCGAAAAATAAGAGAATCACACTTTTACATTTAAAATTTTTTCTTTAAAAAGATGCACGTTATACAATGAATGTGCCTAAAACTTTAAAAAAGGCAGTTTAAATGTATAGGTAATCATAATACTCCAGAATAAAAGGTATTTATCGATACTGATTTATTTGAAGAAGTCCTAGCTAGCTCTCCTTTTCTTCACTAGTGTCTGGAACAATTTTCTTAAATTAAAGAATAAATATTTATTTAACCATTTATTTGTATTATTTTCTTAAAAATTCGTTTGTATGATCATGTGAAGAGCTAACTATAGTAAAATACCACTCGCTATAACAAATATTCATGATTAACACCCTTTTATAAGCTTCACTTGTGTGGAACGAGAAATCTTTGAACTCAATTTTTACCCACTTTAAAATGTCAGATTAATTCGAAATTTTGCTCACTTGTCCAGGACCTATGACTATATAATAATTTAATAATTTTGTTCCATTGTCCTGATCAGGATCATCAGGATTAACGATTTCCTGTTTTCAGATCCCCTGCCACCTCTGGCGACTAATTTCAGATCCCATTTCCAGATTTAGCGACAAAAGGATTAAGTTACAACTTAGTTCGATTTTATATAAAAGGGTGTTTTTTAGTTTTTTTTTTAAACTATAATTTATTTTTTTATTTCAAATTTGGTGACGAATAAATTTAAATAGTTTCAGGGACAATATATAGAGTTCTATAGAGGAAAAAATGATGAATGTAAAATGCACATATATGTTATACTTTTTACAAAATCACAAAATGTTACTTAGTCTACTGAATATTTTATAAGAAATTCATTGAAGCAAATAAAACGTTTCTTACATCTAAATATCGACTGCTATAAAAATGAATAGTTTTCAGTGTATTAAAGAAAAGGAAAGAGCTGCTTGAGGTTTATTATAAAAAGGCGTAGAATATAAAAGAGTTCAAAGGATTTCTTAGCTCTATCACACTTCAACTGAAATTATTTCTTCTGTTAAATATAGAAAGCAAATAAAAATATATAAGTAAGTAAAGCAAATTAAAATAAAATTTGTAAAATATGTAAGTAAATAAAAAAAATCTCAAAGTAAATTTAAAAAGGAAACAATTTTCTGATTGACAGTCAATACAAAAAAAAATGCTGCATTATCTCAAAAAATACATTTTTTATTTTAGATAGTGTACGTATAATGTACGTACTTTGAAATAATTTAACGTATAAAGTACTTTCTAAACATTTAAACAGTACTTTATACATTCGATTGTATAAATACTCAAATCCAATTTATACATTTTAAATATGAAGAATGTATATATACTTTTATATAACTGTAAAGATATTTTAAAGATACGGAATCTTATTATTCCCACAATTAATTTTTCTTTTCTTTACAGACTTTGCACAACAACTGGTGTTCCTGGGTAATCGGGTTTTCGGCGCTCGTCTGTTATCTGAATAGTCTCGCCTGTGGATTAGTATTCGACGATCAGCCAGCTATCCGTGACAACATGGACCTCAGACCAACAACTCCTCTGTCCAATTTACTCTACAATGATTTCTGGGGCACTCCCATGCATAGGGTAAGAAGAGAAGTTTTTGCTTTAGACCAGGGTTTGCCAGCCTATGGCACGCGGTGCAATTCTTAGTGACACTCTGGACTACTCTACTATATTGTCTATTTTTGGGTGGATGGAAGTTAATAAATTTGTAATGGACCTTATTTGACAAACATCTTCAGAATAATGGACCTTTAAGGAATTAAGAAATGTCGGAAAGATAATTCGAAAAATAAATTTACAGCTATTTTGTAAATTGTTGAATGTCATTGCTGGAAAGATTAAATTATTTGAAGAGAGAAAATTACATGTCCTCTGTTTTCCGCTTTGGCTTCAACATATCTAAGTTTTAAAAAAATTCCTCATAGGAAAAATATTTCGAGTCGGCAAAAAAAGTGTTCAACAACTGAATGCTCAGAATCTGCCAAATTGAAAGTCACGCATTTTACCCCTGATTGAAAATAGAGTGGTGTAAGCATTAGGCTCGCATTAAAATTTTTATTTAACTGTAATGAAGAGAAAGACTTATATTTTATGTTACCTATTTCTTATTTTTAATATAAATATGTTTAAAACACTTAATGTAAGTACAATTTTAATTTTTTAAAATTTTTATTGAAGAGATAAATATATTTTATGCTGTTTATTTTTATGTTAATAAACATCTTTAAATGATGCAAAATTAATATATAATAAAACTGTAAATATATCTATATTATTGACGTCTATTCTGTATCTTTGCATGCAGTATCGCGGGAATCGAATCATTTCAAAGATCTCCTACTAAGTGGCACGCTGAATCATATTGGTAGATTATTTGGCATACCAGAGCTAAAAGGTTGCCTACTCCTGTCTTAGATTATATTTTAGATTAGGGATGAGGAATCAGTAATTTTCAACGTGTCGAATATGCTTAAATTAATTCAAATTTTCGCTGTTAAAATTATATCATTTTCATCAATGAGTGGTTTTTATTTTACTTCTGCCGTTATCAAAATTAAGTAATAGAGTTGTTAAAATAATTGTGAATTTCGAGTATGTTTTAATCTTATATTTTCATGTTACTTATATAAGTTCCAAACAAATACACAAACATTCAAATTTACATGAAAGATATCCGTTAACGCTTCCAATTCTGAAGGATTAATGTATTGAATATTCTTCTCATCATAATATAGAACTTCCATCTAAACAACACATTGTCGTCGAGGCAATTATTTTATATACTATCAGCAAACTTTGGGGTCAATTTTAATTACATAATTGCTCTTCCAGTTACGCAAATTGTCATTATACAGGAATCGAAGCAGTTAAAATATCCTGAATACTTAATTACGGTTGATTTGTTTTGACATGCATCTTCCATGCCCTCAATTCGAATTTTCCTTTCTTTCTATCAATATTATTATTCAAGTTAATTTAATATGATTTATAGATGTCACACATATATTAAACCCCATATTTTAAAGTGTTTTTCACGAATTCTGACTCTTAATAATTCGCGTTTGATATAAAATTACCAATTATTTCCACAAGCTTTTTTATCTTTTCCCAACTCGTCTCATTATTCGTTTTGTGGTATTTCTACAACAACCAAAGCAGCTAATTAAGAAGATACTCAAAACTTCGAGGCATAGTATCATTTTTCTCTCTTTCGAAAACGAGATGTGATAGCAAGATGTTTACTGTCTTAATTAATTTACGAGACATAGATGCACGCGCTCTGAAAAGACTGATATTTTATTATGATCCTTATTTATAAACTTAAAAGATAGCTTTGCTTGACAACCTGCTTATCTGGTGTAACTTTGATTATTCTTATGTGTCTAACAATGTTAAATTAAAATCCGAAACAATGTAGATTTAACAAAATAAGCTTTAACAGAAGGAATCTAATTATAACTAAGAAAACAATTAAATTTGTTACAAATTGAATTGTTCGAAGAAATTGCTTTCAGAACAATGCTTCCAAAAGCATGCTAGAGATTATATGTGTGAACATGTTTGTGTTAAAAGACATCAAAACCACTTTCATACCTCTAAAATTCTTCAATTAAAATTTCATTACATCGTTCTGAAATTTGAATAGAGCCAGAATTCCATAAACCAAGTAAAAGTTCAAAAGTTGAGGAAATTATTCCAGAAAATAGAATTTTTACGTAAATTTAAGATAGTATTTTTTAATTAGTAGTAATTATTATAGTAATCGTCAAAACGTTTGGTTACTTTTTGCAGTAAAATGTGTTTATTATAGTACATTTATTAGTTCTAAACATAATAAGCAATGCCACCCCTCCTAGTATGGTGGTTATGACAAAGAGAGTAGGCTCGGGTTCGAATCCCAAATAAGTCATGGATGTATCTTCGGGAAATGAAATCGAGCTTTCGCCTGAAATGGATTGCCATCTCGAATGGAAAGCAGCGCACCCCTTCTGTTCTATACTGGGATCATCTTTGTAATAAAGTCTATATTCTTCTGTGTTTGTATTGTATGTTTCTGTTCATCTATCTCTCGTCTTTTGTTTGTATCCCAGTATGAAACACACGACAACATAATAAGCAATATTGTGTAAAGCTGTTCATAGATTTCTGATTTGTATTTGAGAATGTAAAACCTGTTGAAACCCAGTGACTGAGTTGTAGTGTATCACAGCCTTTCATCCCTTCGGTAGGTCGATAAATGAGTACCAAGCTTGCTTGGGAACTAAACACAGGGAGTTTCGTGCCAGAGTAACCACCTAGCCAGAATATCTGCCCATGCACCTTAGGGACCATGGTCACGAAAACAGAGATGGGCACAGTAGGCCTTGGCACTCATAGGCTGTTGCGCGACTGAAAAAAAAACTAGTAACTTCAATTGCAAGTAGATTCATGGAATGATAAAAAAAAGTGTATGAATGAAGGAATATTGACGCAATGCTCCGATTTGTTGCAACAGCTCAGGTTTGCGGTAATGAACAAGGATTTAAAAAGTGCTCGTGTAAAAAAATATGTAATGGTAAGAAGTGGGCATATTTCAAAAATAATAAGCAGTCAAATCCAAAGTGTCGTCAACCCTTGCTCTAATAAATATTGACAAGTAAAATAAAAGTATTTCATATTTAATGTGAATCAATATTCTTTTACATTTTAGTTTTAAAAAGTTTTACCCGATGTTTTTAAAAAGCATCTGTTTTTCTTCCCACAGTATGTGAGTATTTTTTTATAATATTTAAATATAACTATATTTCTGTATGCGTGTACAGCATATTTTTTCCCTTTTTTAAAGTTAGCATTATGAGCAAAAATAAATCATATCATCTGCTTTTCCGTATTATTTACCAATTAGTAATTTTCAATAAAAATAAAATGTATATTTCGAGAGAATTTAGCTATTATGATCAATTATTTTATAAAATAACTTTGAAATTCTTTATTCTTCACTTTAACGGTCAATCATCTGTTATTTCATAAAATAACTAGTTACTTCATTGAAAAACTTGATAAAGTATGAAATTTTTCATCCATTCTTTACTGACATGTCTATTTACATCATGAAATACCTAGTTATTCTATGAAATAACTAAATTATGCGCTTTAACGGTAACATATACAAAAATAATACAACACACTTAATTTTTTTTCCAAACATTGGAATTGAAAGTCTTGGAACTACTTTTTAAAAATCTGTTGCCGGGATGGATAGAAAATCTAAGTGAGCAGCATCTGCTCACCGAATCAATGTTTATCTTTTAGTAATCTAAACAAATTCATATAAACAATAAGCATAGTCATTCTTTGGAAAAAAAATGTTTCATCAAATTGAAAATAAACTGCCTTTTCCCTTCAGCTTCCCATGAAACATTCGGTAATATACATAATAATATTCCCTTTCAGATTAATGTTTAAGCATCTTTTCCATTAGAAGAGATAAGCAAATAAATTCACGAACCGAAAAATATCAATAGGAAAAGGAATAAATATGTGTTCCGCTTCCCAAACACAACGAGTAATTACACTTGTTTCGGATTATATCGATTTAACTCTTTTCCTGAATCGATATGAGGCTCAATCTGATAAACAAACCCATTTGAATTAATCATTCCGAAATGCTCACAATCGTATTTCATATTTTAATACAACATCGAAGTGATTTTTTTTCGATTTTAATTAATATTACTCAATCTCATCTCGGCAACGCTTGTAAACATAGATAATATTAAACCCCGAAATATGTAGAACACAATATTTCACAAGACTTTTATGGAACGTATCATTTTCTTAAGAGTTTACCGTTGCCACGAATAAATTTTAATAATTGAAAAGTTTACAGCTATTCCAAAAGTACAAGAGATAAACAAGACATTTTTGAATAAACCATAACTGTTTATCAAAAGGAACAATTTAATTAAATCTTAAGAATATATGGAATTAGTTTTTTAATTCAATTTAATAATGTACATTAGCATTCTCTTTTAAGTGAAGCAGTGAGATTATTTTATGTACATTTTCCAATAATCTCGCACTCAGTGTTTCGTAAAATATTCATTATTTTAAAACTAAACTTGCATCAATCAGGTTTTAATTGAATGTAGATGCATTTTAAGACATGGAACACAAGATAATTCAATTTACGGATGTGATTAATTACCATTAGCTAATCTCTATAATCTTAATCATAGAGAAATAATGTTTATTAAATATACACAGAAATAGTGTCGTGAAATAATTCAATATTACCTCAACAAAATATCCCCTCATTTATAAAGATTAGCGAATCGTTGCTGGACACACAGCTATTTTTTTTACATGGAAATTTTTTTCCTGAACAAAAAAGAGTATTGAAAAAGGAATTATGGGCTTATTTGTAAATCAATAAAATGAATATCTTCATTCTTTAGCTTCAGTGTTAAAAAGTTCAATAGCTCTATAGATTTTTTTTAAAGATTTAATCAAAATTTGTTGGCGAATACATTGTCTTAGACCTATCGTTCAATAACTTTGCTAGCTAAAGCAATGCTAGGAGACTATTGGCCACAGACTTCGTATTTTTGAACTTCGGTTAAATGAAGAAGCCGATACCTGAGATGGCATCCCACTCACCAAACGTTCCCATCATAATGAAGTATTTGAACCTCGGCAAATTTAAAGTGAATTAATCTTTCTACATGGTGGTCTCGTTGCAGGCTTGTCATGAGTTCGAGCTTTGGTTGAAATGAGATTAAATCCCTTCTACCCTGTAACTCAGCTAAAGGTGTGGAAGGAATTAAAGGATCATTCGACATGATAAACTCCAATTATTTTATGTATCACTATAATCAACTCAAACACGAATAACACTTTAAATAGGATGATTCAGTCACGCAATAGAGAGAAGAAACGAGATTCGCGTTTTCAATTCTGCGGCTCTTTCTTAATATTACTTTACACAGAGCTTACGTATTTAATGCCATCACTACTACTTTAACACTCTAAACATCACCTTAGTATAAGGTGACAGAACCTGAACTTATATATGCAGTCTTCTACTCAATCCAACGAGACTCTAACTCTTCTTGGTCTTAACAAGGACTTGATCTTTTACAAGGACTTAAACCGATTTTGGTAAGCTTCACCTTGTAACTATCTGATCACCTCTTGTTAGGTAAACTTCTGACTTTCTTACTTTTTGTTTACGCCAGCTGGGGGGCGTGGTTGGTTTGTCGCTGGCCTTCTGCCCCCAAGGTTGCGGGTTCGACCCCGGCCCAAGTCGGTGGATTTTCGTGATGCAGAAAATCGACAGCAGCCATGTTGTATGATTATACGGCATGTAAAATATCCCTAGAGTGTCTGTTTGGCTTGGGCGCTCTCAGCAAAATTAAATCCTGGTACAAGTTCGCATCGTCAGAGCTCAGGTGCCTCCCTCTGTGGAGGAAACTGGGTGTCAAATTTACCTGCGGTGATTGGTATCCGCCTATACGACGCCGCACTAAAGAGTGATACCAGCTCTTGGGGATGTACTGGGTCTGCAATGGTAAAAATACCAATCCGCAGCCCATTGGATGAAAAAAACTTTTTGTTAACAATTCTCTTCACTGCCAATTCACTAACTATTCACGTCACTTCTAATCCACTCACAATTCACAAACACTTAAACTCGTGACGAAGGAATATATATAATAAATTTAATTTTCATATCTCGTTTCCTTCTTTTAAGAGAAGATTGGTTAAAATTTGCTGGCCCAAAAGAATACCCAAAAGGACTTGTTACTTGAAGGTTACGTATAGATCCGTCACATGGTGTCACTGAAAATCCGATGTGTAGAGGGGCGGATTCATGTTAAGTTTCTCGAGGCTCAAAGTTCTCCCGTTGATGTGGTGTGGAAGCTCAGAAAAGGAAGTGCCAGCTCAAGTGCCATCCTCTCTACTTGAACCGGGGTTCAAAATTACGAGATCCCTCGCGAATAGTCATCTTGTTGCTTTATAGTGTTACGCTGATAAACACATGCTTATTTGCCCTCTATGTAACAGGTCTTTAAGGGCACCCATGACTTGATAGAAACGACAGTCAGGAGT
>BMAO01010567.1:0-14269 GCA_019973975.1 Trichonephila clavata | reverse complement strand
AACTAATTTTCATATAATATTATATAAATTGTCAATAATTCTGTTCAAAGTTATGTTTAAAATTTGTCGTTTTTTGGCGAATTAATTTAGATGAAGATGACTTCACGCGTCTGGGTGACCCTAAGGTATCTCAAGATATGTTTACCGCAACGCTAGGCTCTCAAACAGGTCAAGAAATCCAATAAAAAAGGTAAATTAATTCAATTGAATTTGCTGTACTTTCGTGCCCTTTTCTTTGAATACAGAGACGAAAATAAATCTGTGAATAAAAAAATCGTTAATAATTTTTTCTTGGAAAGGTTATTAATATTGGTTTGAATTAGATAAATACCATTTGAAATGATTTCCGGTAACCTATTTCCTTTATTCTTCACATTCACTCGTCTTTATTTCTAGTAGGATACAACGACACTTATTCTCAGATTCATTTCATGACTTAAAATCTTTCCCCTCTTGTCATGAAATTTTTCTTCTTCTGTATGGAATTAAACGGTAACTATACACTTACAATTTACAGTAAATTTTAAAATCAAACGAATTTTCTGTTATGAATCAAAAGATGGCTTAAGTATTAAAATTCCTGTTTAATCTCATTGTTCGAAATTTACCCCCCAAATCGCTTTTTCTCTAGTATGAATATAGTGAAGTGTCTTCTTAGACTATACATGTGACTAAATTTTTCCCGACATACATCACATTTTTATGGCTGTTCTCATGTATGTATACGATGGTGACTTTTCAGATTAGAATTATCAGTAAATTTCTTCCCGCATACATCACATTTATATGGTCTTCTCCTGTATGCATACGATGGTGCCTTTTCAGATTATCCTTCTCAGTAAATGTTTTCATGCATACATCACATTTATATGGCTGTTCTCCTGTATGCATACGATGGTGTTTTTTAAGATTTACCTTCTGACTAAATTCTTTTTCACACACATCACACTTATATTTCTTTTCACCAGCATGAACAGGATGATGCCTTTTTTAGTTTACATTCACTACTGAAGGTCTTTTTACACAATTCACACACATACGTCTTTTCAATAGTATGGATTACACAATTTTTAAGGAGGTCCGACTGTTGATTGAATCCTCTATCGCATACATCGAAATCATTAAGATTTGTTACGATATTAGAGCGTAGATTGCGATTGTATTTAAATTTTTCCCTAAATTATTTCAACCTTTTCAAATCGGGTTTCTTTTTACTATCAAAAACACTCTAATGGGGTTCATTTGTTATTTAATAAAGCACCGGAACTTTCACGGATGTTTGAATTTTTTTCAGAATCAACATAGGATTCTTGAGTGATGAATTAGATGCAGAAATTTTATTGTCAGCTACAAGTTCATTTTCGTTATCGGCGAAATATTTTTTTCTTTTTTATCAAGAATCTCCTTGTCCATGTTATTTGACTCCTTGAAAATGATAGACGATCTGTCAACGGAATTTAAATCTCGCAGTTTCTTTTAGAGTTTTGGTGTAGAATTAATACCGATTTCTTAAATCTCCTGTGTTGTGTTGATGAAATCGCCGTTAACATTGAATTGTTTTCATGTGCCTCTGTGACAGCTCGTTGAATTTCACGGGATTGTGGATTCACACACACATACATTTCATGTTTACCAAATTCCTTGTCACAGTATTCATACGACACAGCTGGTTGATTTGTATTGAATTGTTGATTTAATTCATAAATACTTATTTTTCTCGGATTGTATTCAAAGGACTCTGAAAATTATTTCTATTAACTTGTGATAAGTTTCAGTATTTGATTTATTTCAGATGATTGATTGGCGTTTATTTTTGATTATTCCCATACCTAAAAAGTTGAATTTGACCGTTTTCAGAGGCAAATGGCTGACTCTGATTTAAACGTTCAATGATTCCATGCGTATAAAATTTCCATTGGGTTACATTTAGTCGACGTTACAGGTTCACTTGTATTTTCACGAAAATTCCTTTCAAGGCTACATACTTTGGCTTGGCCGTTTTTCAGTAATAAAGATAGCTCATTGTATTATCTACTGAATTTGAAAGCGATCTACACTGTGGATTCTGGCTGTGCCTACGGCGTTTATGGAGCAAGACGGCATGGCTGTGTTTTCCACAAATGTGCCATGATGGGATTCAGTGTTTCACGCTCTCCTAGTGAGTCCGTCCAATTGTTATTCTTAGGCTGTTCCTCAAAAGGTTTAATCCGATATTCATTTCACAATAAGATTTAAAGTCGCTTGAAGTAGTTGAAGACTCAACGTTGTCTTTGTTGATTACTAGCCAAAGCCTTTTCTCCTCGTGCTGTAGATATTTATGGCTTAGATACTGCTTATAATGTTTGAACTGCAGATTGCAACATTTGCAGAGATATTTTAGAGTTGACTGTTCCATTGATACTTATAAAGATAATACCCTATTAAACGTTTTAAATACGAATATAAGCTTTGATTATACAAGACACACTTACACAAGAATAAATCAAGTCTATTTGTTCTCTTTTGACAAAAGCAAAATAAAAATAATCGATTGGTTACTTGTATTCTGTTGTGTATTCAATTGTGTCATTGGATAAATGTGCAATATTTGCATAAATGAATTTATCGGTTTATTCTGTTAATTTGATTTTTACTCATAATTTAATCATTAAAATATTAGAATTTTTTTAGTAGCACTGCTTTTCTATAAAACTGTTTTTGAAGAGAAAAAAAATCTAAATTAGATTTCTCGGTTTCAGTTTTTGATTCATTAAAACTGCATATACATTGATATTAAAAAAAATCCTAAGAACAAATTTGAGTTTTAAATGATATAGCCTTCGTTTTGCGATGAGTTGTATTAAAAAAACTCTAACGACAAAAACATTTCGCTTGCAGATGCTTTTCAATTTGCATACAAGAATGTAAAAATAAAACATTTTTATCAATTTAAGAATCGAGTTTTAACGTGCATCAGCCCCTCTACACGGTGGTTTTTCAGTGATAATGGAACTCGAACTCCCCGAAAGGAAACGGCGGCCCCTATTTCGCAACGATAACCAGTCTGCTGTCAGATCCCCATGAAAGGTTTGTAACAGATCTATAGTTGAATCCCCAAAAAAGATTCATAAGTGTGCTGAATACACAATTTTCATGATAAATATGTTTCGAAACATTTATGGTTAGGATCACAAAATCGTGACCAGTATTATTTCATTGGATCTTGAGTTTAAGTTCCAGTGCGAATGAAGAACCGAAGTCCAAGAGGCTTGAAGACCCTTTAAACTTTGAGGTATTTTGTTGATTTTAAATATAAATTCCGATTCTATTAGTTTAACATAAATCGTTATCTGTGAGCTACCTGAAATCTGCAGTGAGTGAGTATTATCTAAACAATTTCTAGAAAGCTGCACAATGGTTATTACTAGGTGGTCTCATATTTTTTGAGCCAATGACAAGGAACGAGGACGACATCTGAGCATAAAACTCATAAATCATCAAAATGTTCAGATTAGCTCGTTGTTTTAAATGTGATGGTTGTTCAAGTGGCGTAATATTCATTCATTTTTATTTCAAATTCGTAAGGTTCTACCCTAGTTTCCTGTAGTAGAGTCGCATTGGTAACATTTTAATTAAGTAGCAATCTTTTAAAATGATACATCGAGCCAGATAACTATTTATGGGTTGATTTTTAGCAGTTAGAACACACGCGAGACTGTTCGTGATGAGTCTTGATATTTTGCGCATTTGAATAATTATTGAAAAGGTCCCTGTTAATAATTTCCTTGATAAAGCAATGAGCGACATAAAGCAAATCATAAATGAAAAATTTAATCTGCAAATGTTGATTAGAAAGATGCATAAGTTTCAACGCAAATCATGAAAAACTCGAAAATAGGCTATGCTGAAAAAGCGATGTATATTTCTAAAACACATACAACGTTTCTTATTTCTCTTAAAAGGTGGCCGTGGCAGCGAAGTGGTAAGGATCGGATCGTGGCTAGCGTGTCATGAGTACGATCCCAGTACCACTGAAGAACCGCCGTGTAGGGGAACGATGCACGTTAAATCTTTTGAGAGCTCAAACGTCCTTCGTTAGTGTTTTGTGGTAGTTAGGAGAGTGAGTGTCTTATTCAGGTGTCGTCCGCGTCACTTGACCATGGTTCAAAATTACGCGGACCGTCCCCAAAAGCCCTCATGTTGCTGAACAGTTGGACGTTAATATTCACTCACTCTCGTAAAAGGTATCGTAATGTGGAACACTACACTTACAAGCACATATATTGAAATATTCGTCAAAAATGATTATTCTTTTTGGCCTTGGTTTAACACCGCCATTTTGAAATGAGTACTTATTAACGTCACACTTAAAAGAAAACTAGGCCTATGGATGATTGATTTCCCTATTTTTGAACCCAGTGAATTGACGAGGACGACAACTGAGTCCGCACCCAGTATACTAACTTCCAAACCAATGCGATTGATGTAAGCAATTGTTTTAAAATGCTTAAGGGATCCAGGACATGCTCGAAAGTGTAAAATGCCAAATTTTAGACTCTTTGTTTATGAGACATATATCTTTTAAAATATCCAATAGAATTTGGATTTTTTATTTTCTTAATAAAGATAATTAAAATTATTCTGAAGAACTATAAAATAATTTTAGTTGAAAAATTTTTTTTCCTACTTTATTTAATAAATACGTATTTTTGAGAACTCATAAAACATACCTATGTTTAGGTAACATTTTTTTAAAAAGTATCTTTTTTTTAGCAAAATATTTTACACATATATAAAACAATAAACACACAAAAAAAAACAGTAAACTTATTTTTTCAGTAAAATTTTAATACAGTTTCTTTAAAAAAATTATGAAACTTTAAAATTTGGAAATTTTTAATTTTCTGCTTTTTTTTATGCATAAAACCATTTTTAAAAAATTAGGCACTATTTTAATAGAAAAAATATTATGTTCACTATAGGCATAGGCATCTTGTATAGAAGTATAAAAATCTGGAATCATATAGTGCAATAGTTTTTTTAAGTGTTCTAATTGCAAAAAAATAGGCTTTTGAAAAAAAAGGAAAAAACTAAAAAAAAAAAAAACAATGTTTTCACCTATTATATACTTGATTAGTATTTCCTTGCCTATTTTTATATGTTTAATATAAATGCTTAATCATTTACTAGAGTTACAAAATTTTAAATTCATACGTTTTTTCCCCTTTGTTTTAGCTTACATGAACATAATTTTCGAGATCTTGTAATATATATTTTAATGTAGGTACCATTTCTTACAAAAATATTTCGTAAATATACAAAAAATTTTACACATATATATAAAGCAACGCATCAAACATAATGAATCAACTGCATAATTTCTTTAAAATAATCATAAAACCTTAAAATTTAAAAATCTTAGTTTTTTATTTTTGCAAATATAAATCTGTTTCTTAAGAAGTAGACATTATGTATCCAAACCTATTTTTTTCACTATAGGCACATGTTTATCAAGATATTCAGGTACCTCCCCTGACTTGCCATGAAGTTGAACTGGCGCTCAAGACGTTAAAGTCCAACCAGTCGTCTGGATCTGATAGAATCCCGGCTGAGCTTTACAAACATGGAGGAAGACTGCTAACAGAACAAGTTCATAAAATTATTATCTCTATCTGGAATGACGAAGTTCTGCCCCCAGATTGGACCCTTGGAATCATCTGTCCAATCTACAAAAAGGGAGATCCCACAAACTGTGGTAACTAACGAGGTATTACCCTTCTGAACTGCATCTATAAAATCTTCTCGATAACCCTCTTTAACCGAATTTCTCCCTGGGTAGAAAGTATAGTGGGAGGATATCAGTGGGGGTTCAGAAAGGGGAAGTCCACCTGCGAACAAATCTTTAATCTGCGACAAATAATGGAAAAAGCAAGAGAGTTCAATATCGATCTTCACTACTTATTTATTGATTTTAAATCCGAATATGACAGTGTTGATCGGGATTTCTTGCTTAAAGCTCTTCAAGATCTGGGGATGCCAAATAAATACTTACAGCTTATAAAATCAACTTTGACTCGCACCCTTTCCTGCATAAAGCTGTCAGGCAATATCACGGATTACTTTGAAATTGAACATGGAGTAAGACAGGGCGATGCACTCGCCTGTCTTTTGTTTAACTTAGCTCTTGAGTGGGTCATTCGTGACTCTGATATCAACACGAGGGCCACTATCTTTATCAAATCTGTACAAATTCTAGCCTATGCTGACGATAAAGTCATAATCGCAAGAACAAAAAGTGCCTTAATGGAAGCATTCAGCGCTCTCAAATCATCTGCTGAAAAAATGCATCTTAATATTAATGCAGATAAAAACTAAATACATGCCTGTGACAAAAGCAGTGAGCCCTGTGGCCCTTCAAGTTGGAAATCTTAAAGTCGAACTGGTTGACAGTTTTACATATCTGGGTTCCAATGTTAACTCTTGTAATGACATAGGCTTTGAACTAAAAAGAAGAATTCTTGCTGCTAATCGCTGCCTTTATGGCCTTGGAACTTTTTTAAAATCGAAATTGATAAAAAGATCTTCAAAAATTATTTTGTATAAAACTATTATAAGACCTGTTCTCACCTATGGATGTGTAACCTGGACTCTAACAAAGACCCAGACAAATCAACGTTATTTTTGAAAGGAAAGTCCTGAGGAAGATCTTTGGGGCTGTGCATGATAACGGAATTTGGAGACACAGGTACAACTTTGAACTCAACAGACTCCTTAAGGTAGCTGACATCGTCAACTACATCAAAATATGCCGCTTGAGATTCGCGGGACATGTCTGTCGAATGGATCCCTCATCTATGACATCAAGAATCTTTCATTATAAACCCATCTCGAACAGACCCAGAGGGAGACCCAAGATGAGATAGACTGATTGTGTGGAAGAAGATTTTAAAGTGCTGAAAGTGGCCAATTGGAGAACTGTCGCCTCCCGGAGGACAAGATGGAGAGATGTTCTGAGGAAAGCCTTGGTCCACCCCGGGCTGTCGTGCTAAAGAAGAAGAAGATAGGCACATGTATCCTGTTTAGATATACAAAAAGTTTCAAAAATTATGCTACAATAATTTTTTTTAAATGTGTACCTAAATTTAAAAAAAAAATAATAAAACTTAAAAAAATCTTTTTTTCCTTACATAATAGATTGGATCAATATTTCCCATTTTGATATTCATTTTCTTCTTCTTAACTCTGTTTATCTATATTCCTTTTTAAAGACCTTTTATTTCTGGCTTCCAATCACATATTATTTACTATAGGTTCAGTTTTAAATATTCGTTTCTTATCAATTACACGTAAAACACGTTCCGAGATGTATCCTAGTTTAATGCACAATGCTTCAAGGACTTTGATTCCTACTTACATATCCATTGTTAAAACAAATTGCAGTATCTATAACTCCAAATTTCAAAGTTTCAACCCCAACAAATACTGTTTTTGGAATCCGCTCCCAAATACATTTGTTAAAACTTTCATTCGGATTTTCTGTTCTTCCATGAAGACACTTTTTCATTAAGTCCTTCTCGGTGATATCCCGAAACACTTTTTTGACTTTAAATAGAATCGACTCAGGTAAAGAATGTTTGTGAATATAAAATTCTCCAGTAACAATGCTACGGTTATAACCGCACCAGCTACACAAACCAAGAGCAAACACTTCACTTCACTTCACTTCACTACACTTCCACCAAGAGGACACAAACTGTTGAGTATTATCCTCAGTACTTAGTTTATAAAAATAAATAGCCCATTTGGCTCTTTTCATGTCCTCCACGGATGACAATTTTTTACGGATTCCTACTCCATAATAATGTTGAGTTGAGTCCAACTACTTTAAACGTTATTCGTCCACATCCAGAAATATTTTTTCCACCAGATACCTTAATGCCTTTGCAAGTTTTTACAATGTTTCTTAGCCTTGTACTCATACGCTTTTGCGCATGGCGAACGCACTCCAATTTTTCAACTTCTGTGTCGCCGTATACTTTTGCTTCTTTTATATTAAGAAATCATTTCGAATCCGACATCACCAAGGTACTGCGTATAATTTGCTTTTCGTGATGTTTCAGATCGCTGAAATATACTTATTAACCCCCCCCCCCGCCGTCATTCCATTCCCCCGCTGAATCCTTCGTAATTTTAGCACAATTTTCACATGGATATTTTTATACCCTTACATGAAGAACTATATTTTGTGAGAGCTTCAAAGTGAATAACCTTTCCGTTCTCAACAGATGTAGCACATACAACTCCATTCAATGGATAATGGAGACTTTTGTAGCACGTACCATCCACGGTCACAAAAATATTTGAATTATTACCATTTGCTATGACTGCTTCATGAACAACTGCATTCATGGAGTCTTTACTAATTGTATTTAAAACATTTAAAAACACAGAATTATGGTGTTTAAACTTTGCAGGTGAGGGAGGCCGATGCATGAGCCCACAGAATGTTAGAGCAGCCTCTCCACCTTTTCCAATGGCCATTTCATTTCATATGTCAACCTTAAGTTAATATCATAACATTTATTTGATATTTTTGATGACATTGAGATTATTTATTCTCCACAGTTTAGAAAAATTGTTTGCAAACTCACGGCTAAACCTCCATGACATTTTAAATCTTCTCTCAGTTCAATTTCCTCTGAAGAAAAGCAATATTTATAACATAAGAGGTTTTTCAAAAGGAAAGATAGTACATCCAGATCAACAATTATACTTATATTTTGAGGATCACTTTGTTCTTTTGGTATATCGAGCAATTTAATTTTTCTCGTAGAAGCGCTTTCCACCGAATTGGAAAACAATTTTTCACTCAATATTTGCTAACAAACTTCCTTCTGGCAATTTTTTTTTATTCGTGGCACAATTGCTTATTTAAACAAATATAAATACTTTTGAAATTTTATGATTATTATTAAATATAAGTAAAAAATAGATATTTCTTATGAAAACTAATGCAAAATGAAGTACACGTACAGCACAAGAAACTTTGGAATAGACGAAATTGGTTCAAAACCTTGCCATTAACTGAAATTTAAAGTAAGAAATTTTGCTACACACTTGAAACAATGGCTCACAAATAAACGTGGCTAAAAATAGCGATGTTGTTCATTCAAATGAAAAAAAAAGTAATCAAAAGTTTATATACATAATACGCAGGGGAAACTACTCATTTAAAATATGTTAAAAGAGGCGCGTTAATTTGTTTACATTTTTATTTTTCCTATTCCAGGGCTATTTCATCAACAAACATATATTATATAATTTTAGATTCAGAAAAATATGCACTATTTCTTAGAACTAAAATTAAAAAATATAATTTTTGAAAGTATATCATGTTATGGTTCTCTTAAAAATTCTCCTTTCTTAAATTATATTTGATTAAAAACTCTGAAAATTTACCTGGAGACTATGTGCTTCTATTGAAAATGTACCTGTAAATATATTTCGATTATTGGAAGATACGTGTAGATAAGCTTGTGTTTCAGGACTACTCAATTTATAAATTCAGTAAATAGACCATGATATAAAATTATTTCCCCGTGTGAATGACACTTGCATAGAACAAAATTTTTCAAATGCATAGCAGCAGAATGCGTGGCAGGCGCTGACGCAATAGGTTGGATTCACGTGTCACCAGAGTCTCATGAGAATACTACACTGTCACGTTTCCATCCAATCAATTCAAAAATAGATGCTACGCATAGTCAAATATTAAATGCAATCACCTGATTCCAACCAATCATTTCATGCGCTCTTCGCTGCTGCCAACTCTTGCTATTGGCAGAAAATTGAATTTAGATGTGCATTATTATTAATAACAACATGCATAGGTAAAACACAAAATGCACTTGGTTTTATAAGATAATGCACTAAAATATTTTATTTACTTTTCAAATGTTTAAAATTGTCTTAAATAAAGTATCAACATCAGATATTAATTCACTAAAAATGAAAAATATATTGTATACGCTGACGATCCCTTTCAATTATTCAGAATACAGGATTAAAGTAATTCTACGTTTCATGTACTTAATCTTAAATACATTTCACATTGATACGAATAATTTAAACATCACACTTACACAGAAAAAAAGGTTTGGGCATCAGTGCATTTTTTCTCGTTCAGTATAATTACAATATTTGCGGCTTGAACTGTCATCTTCATCCTGAAGTATGCCAAGTAAGGCATTTAAGATTAAGAAAAAAATCCTTTCGTCCAGTTTACCTCGGGACGGAATGATGAGTACATAGGTTGGAGCCACTGTCTTAAGCTGGTAGGTAATTTTCCCCGTTAAGCCTAACTTGGGGGGGGGGGAATTAGTATGAATTTTATTTCTGATACAATTGATTTAATATCTGGTACTTTACGAACGAAAAAAAGCAGGTAATGGTCAGAGATATCTTTAACACTCTTTTATTATACCTTCCTTAAATACTCTATGAATATAAAATTAAAAGAATACTTAAACTTTCTTATAAAATACTATCACCTTCGAGTGGGCTCAAAGCTTAGGCTAACGACAGGCGTAGATCTAGCCCGTTGCCATGATGAATTTCGTGGTATTCGATCTGACTATGTCTCAGACAGGTAACATAAGTAACAGCATCGACAACAACAAAATAAGGAACGATATACCACATATTGTTTCATATATAATATGCAAAACTCTAAGAAAAAAAGGACTAAAACACTAAGACTAGAGCATTACATCCTCACATCACTAAAAGTAAAACAGTGCGTCTCAAACGTTCAATATTTGAGACCCAATTTTCAGTCATAATTTTCATTGCGCCTCCTCCATTCAATAATAATGTATTGGATGCAATAATAATAAACTTTGATGCTGTAGCTACAATACGAATTTAATTATAAACCATTCAAATTAGCAAGGTAAATGTTACATTTTGTATATAATTTTGAATACGATAAGAGCTCAGGGAAAGTCACTAGTATTTCTTAAACTTGTTCTTAATTTAGTATTTATACTATACTGTTCGAATGGATTGGGACAAACATCTTTTTCTTGTCTGAGTTTTTTTTGTGATTGCAAGCGACGCACAATGGTCAGTTTTCTCGATCTGGCGCATGGAAATTATTTTATAGCTTTAAAGTATTCATAATTATATCTAATGATCAAAAATTATTGTAATTAACTCGGGAGTAGGCGCGCACTCGATACTAAGGTTAATGGTCTCACCCAATCTTTTTTTTATAACTATTTTTACTGTACGCCATAAAAATCGTGAATAACTTAACTAAGAGAAAGTATACTTACCTACTTTTAAGGAGTTTTGAATTTTTCTTTGAAAATTTGAGAAAAAATATCAACCAAACAGAACCAAGAAATTTCAAAAATGTGCGTGACTCTATTAAAGGACACAAATTCCACACACGCTTCGCTAATATTATAGGAATTTTATTGGCAGGCTAAACTGTCATTTTTTGTTTAAGTGATTGTAGTTTTATTGTCCTTTGATGGTCGATAAACAGTATGTTGATCTTTTTCTTGCTTTTGTCTTTTTAACAGAACGAAGAGTGTTTTGTGGCTGTATATTTTTCCTGATGTTCCTTTGGTAGTATTTAAAAATTTTCCTTTCAACTCTAACGTTTCCTGTTCATCGATTTCCTTATATTTACATTTGCTATGATGATTAATATGCTTTATTTCAGCAGGTTCTTCCCTTGCTTGATCATTTTCAACTTCCTTCAATACCATTTCTTTTTCTTTTGTTTTGCTCATTTACATTTATAAACCATAATAAGTCGTACAACACAACAATCAAAACTACTAAGTTGTTCACAGGGGGAAAATATCTAGCATGTTCATAGAAAGTATCTTGGTACTAAAGTGGTCACTCGGAGAACTCAGTCAAAACAAGTTCTTTAAAACTGCAAAAAAAAAAAAAACGTATGCCACGCCCAAAAAAGAAGGAAATATGTTACCAATTCATTTTAGTTCCCATAAAGATTGTCCTATAGGAGGTACTATTAAGATTATTGGCAATAAATAAACAGTTTTCCCAGAATTAACGACTTGGTTAGCCTAGGGTGACTTTGTGCCCCACGCGCGTGCTTTTGGGTTAAAGCAAATTGGGCACTATTTCTATTTTCAGACAAGAAATAAGACTCTTAGAGGCTCAATAAATTTATGTCTGGTGTGAAATTGATCCAGAATAAATGACCGCTAAGTGGACCTTATTTTTGAACAAGGATCTAAGGATATCCACAGCAATAGTAATCTGACACATGTGGGAGAATATTTACAAAATATAGGGTATCAAATTGAAGATTAAATTTTAACAGATTATACAAATACAATAAAAAAAAGTACGCATCTGCAAGCATTAACATTATACATATGTATTAAAGGATAATAGGTATGATGGGGAGGGATATAGGAAAGCAGTGAAGGAGGGTAACATATAGTGTGCGGGTTTGTGTGGATAGGGAGGGTTTGGTAGTATTTGAGCAATAGATCTATTTATTTCATGATTCCGAGTCACTAGCATTATATTCGCAGGACTCGTGTTGACGCGCCTCCTTTCGAAGCGAAATAAGAAGGCGAAACAAGCGTCGCAAAAATACCAACGGCTAACACTGAAAAAAATCAAAATTTTATGGAGATGCAGGAAGTAGCACCTAAATTTGGTATTAAATTAAAGGTCCATAACTACTCTATGTGGCTTTTGTGTTATATTGATCAATCCGTGCCAATCCCAAAAGTTCTAGTCCATTGAACACAAAAAAAACGACATGCGTTTGGGAGAATTACGTATTGTGCTAAATGTTACGTTTTTACAATTTTGAATCAACTTTGAACCCAATTTGTGAGACAAATAAAGAAATTGTTTACCCATAACGTGTATTTTCAAAGAAAAATGTCCAAAAGCTACAAAATATTGTTCAGACGAAACGACAGAACTTCCGGCTGGAAAATGGGGCTCACACATGTTTCTCGACGCTCGAACAAACACTATCTAAACCGTCGACTGTTGGAGATTTCCGATCGTGTACTCTTAGAAAACTTATTACAACACGGCTAGGGTACCTATGAGGACCATAAATTGTGGGTTGTTGTTAATTTTGATGCAATTTCATTTTTGAGTTTCCGTGCACCAGATCGGGAAAACTGACCATTGTGCGACGTCCCGAACTGCCTTAAATCATTTATGTCTGGCCGGAGGTATTGTTTTGAATCGACTTTGACTCTAATTTACTCGTCTGACTGGCTTAGGTGTATCAGTAGTTCAGTAGTGACCATTTCAGTACGGCAGTTGGCAGTTATAATTTAGCATTCGATGTAATGCGTGTTACTTTTACATGTTCAAAGATGGATATTCCTCCGAGGAAGTGTTCTAATATAATCGCTCTTAATGGACAGACTTCTATAACTGTGAGAGATACAGCTATTGCAGTTGGTGTGGGCAAAACAAGCGTTTCAAAAATTTTAAAAACATTTCAAGTTTCTGTGGTACATTTTCTCCAAAAAGAAAAGGGAAATGTGGGACCAGCGGAAAACTTCTCCATTAATTGACAATATTCTACTAAAATATAACAAAATAAGTGCAAGACAGAAGCACCGGCCTTTGAAGGAATTTATTGGACTGTGGTGTTGAATTTATTACCTCAATTGTACAAAAAGCGCTTCTGGAAATTGGTCTTAACGCAACAAGCCCGAGAAGAATACAATTTCTATCTCGGAAAATGAAGGGAAAACGCTTAGCAGGGGAAAAAATACCGTTCTTAGACTCTTTCCGAATGGAATAATGTAATTTTCAGTGATAAAACGCATTTATTTGAGTGCTGGTATACAAAGCAAGTGCAAAAAGACTAAGTGAAGGTGAATCTCTGCTACCAGATCACATTTCCAGCAGACTGAAAAACACCCTTCGAAAGAGATGTTTTGAGTGTTTTTTCACAGCAAATGACACTGTAAGCTTAGTTCATCGTAAAGGCATGTTGAATTCTGTCAAATACATAGAAATAGTACGAAGTAGGATTGTTCATTTCATGGAACATTTCAACATGACTTGGCTCTTTGTTACTATTCGAAATTAGTCCAGACTCTGATGTAGGAAAAAAATCGAAGTTCTTGAAGGCCTCATAATTCAACAAACCTAAATACTGTTTGATCTTATGATCTTAAATTTCGTTTAGCAAATTTCGAATTGCGCGGAAACAAAAAAATGATTAAAAAAAAAGCTGTACAAGTGTATAAATTCCAGATAA
>BMAO01010566.1:0-18669 GCA_019973975.1 Trichonephila clavata | reverse complement strand
GAGGCTCGGTTGGAGAGGTTGACGAGAAGGTGGACGCCAAGGGACCAGCAGACTGTCGAAGAGACCGAAAAGATGGCAGAGGCTGCAGTTCCAAAAGCTGAGAAGGCCGACGTTGAGTTTGTTGCCGGGGACCAGCAGATTGACAAGGTGGTCATAGAAGCCGAAAAGATTGCCGAGACCGCAGTAGAAGTTGACGAGAAGGTGTACTCCGGAGACCAGCAGACTATCGAGGTGATCCAAGAAACCAAAAAGATTACAGAGACCGCAGTTGGAGAGGTTGAAGAGAAGGCAAACGACGGGGACCGGAAGACTGTCGAGGCGGTCATAGAGACCGAAAAGGTTGCCAACGTTGAAGCGGACGCCGGGGACCAGCAGACTTTTGAGGTGGTCCAAGAATCCGAAAAGACAGCCGAGGTTGCAGTTGGAGAAGTTGAGAAGGCGGACGACGAGGACCAGCAGACTGCCAAGGCTGTCCAAGTGACCGAAAAGATAGCGAAAAGCATCCTTGTAGAGCCCGATGAAACGGATAGTTCGATGCGAAAACCTTCTGATGCATCTGTAGCGTTTGGGGGCGCTCGCCCTAAAATTTATCCTCGGAATACATTTCCCTATGGTGATGCTGTTATGGAAAAGACTAAATCTAAAAAGAGACGGCAGAGCAAAGACCGTAAGCATCCCGAAAGGAAGCTTTCAGATAAAGAAATAATGGATGGGTTAAAAAATCTTCCGGTTGTTCCAACTGATGTAGACATCAGTCCATCACCTGCTAATCTAGGTGGTATCTAAAGGCTTTAGTTGTAGTGATATATTTCATAACATTTATCTCGATAATTTCAACGTCTAGCGAGGCCTGAACAAAACAAAGAACAGAAGGATTTTATATACAGAGCAATTTCAGTCTCCAGGTTTATCATTTTCCTTTTGATTGGTATAATATCACTGCTGATTGCATTAGATGTCGATGAGTTCGTTACTTCTCTATCACTTGTCAGTGCAGCATCATTGAGCACAGCTATTTACTGCTGTGTTTTGGTTTCAAGTGAAGATTCAAAGCGAAATTATGTAGTCTCTGACAATACCTAAAGCAGTCCAACTCGAAGAAATGACGGAATCTAAAGGATCATCTAAGGATGAAGACAAACCAGATCAACAAGTGAAACGTTCTTACTAACACTTAGACAAGTGGTAGCAAAATGCTATTTATTGCTTCAATGCTCCCAAGTTTCGGAATCGAGAAACAACATAAAAGTCCCTCTTGCATCTTTTATCAGATCAAAAGTGGGGAAATAAAAATTGCCTCCTTCCCACTGGTTCGAATTTATTACTCAATTAAATCTCTGCAGTGATCCGACTTTTTAAGTCTTGTATGCCAGAATAGACCCCTTTCATTTTGAATGGAATTTCGCATCCCAATGTCCTAAATTCGAATGGTACAATTTAGTTGTAGTGGTTTACTTTTCAGAGCATTTATCTTGATAATTTCAACTAATAGAGATGCCTGAAGAAAACAAAGAAAAGCAGGATTTTATGTACAGAGCATTTAGACACTTCAAGTTCATCATTTCCCTTGTGATTGGTATTATATCACTGATGTTTGCATTAGATGTTGATGAATACATTACGTCACTATCACTTGCCAGTACAGCATTGTGCATGGCTATTTAGTGATGCATGAACCAGAATCAGTCTTCGCCAACGTAGTTGAAGTGTAAATGACTTTAAAATAAAGAAGTGAATTCATTAGCGGCGCAGAATCAGAATCCATTGCTGTAACTGGATGACAATTTACATATCAAATAAGAGAGATCTCGAGAATCCAGTGGTAAAAAAAAATTAGCTAACCCTGGATAAAGGAGCAAGAAAAAAATGGAACAAGTCACTGTCACAACTGAATGTCGATCAGAAAGCTGAACAAGGACCAGGCGTGTGTACTTTGTGAAATATTTTTTCTCTTGATCAATTTGCCCTTCTGTTAAACGTTCGTAAGGAGTCTACGCATGCTTGTTTGCCAAAAAGTCTCTCTATTTCAGTTCAATATCGCTGAGGAAACTGAAGGAGTACAAAACGCCCGGATAGACAGTTAACAAAAAAAATGGAACCAGTGCCTCAATCACAGTTGAATGTCGATGAGGAAGCTGAACAAGCACCAGAGGCCTGGCTGTAGGAGCAAGATAAAAATAGAACAATTCTCTGTCACAACTGAATGTCGATCAGAAAAGCTGAACAAGGACAAGACACCTGGATAAAGGATCAAATCTCTTTGTCACAGTGGAATGTTGATAAGAAAGCGGAACAAGCACAAGACGTGTAGCTAGTGTATAATTTGTTAAAATTTTTCTTCTTGATCAGTTTGCCCTTCTGTTAAACGCACATGCTTGGCTGCCAAAAACTTAGTTCTTCATAAACAGGCTTTAGTTGTAGTGGTTTATTTTTCGGAGCATTTATCTTGATAATGTTAACTACTAGAGGTGCCTGAAGAAAACAAAAAAGAAAAGCAGGATTTTATGTACAGAGTATTTGGACACTTAAAGTTCATCATTTCCCTTTTGATTGGTATTATATCACTGATGTTTGCATTAGATGTTGACGAATACATTACGTCACTATCACTTGCCAGTGCAGCATCATTGTGCATGGCTATTTAGTGATGCATGAACCAGAATCAGTCTTCGCCAACGTAGTTGAAGTGTAAATGACTTTAAAATAAAGAAGTGAATTCATTAGCGGCGCAGAATCAGAATCCATTGCTGTAACTGGATGACAATTTACATATCAAATAAGAGAGATCTCGAGAATCCAGTGGTAAAAAAAAATTAGCTAACCCTGGATAAAGGAGCAAGAAAAAAATGGAACAAGTCACTGTCACAACTGAATGTCGATCAGAAAGCTGAACAAGGACCAGGCGTGTGTACTTTGTGAAATATTTTTTCTCTTGATCAATTTGCCCTTCTGTTAAACGTTCGTAATTAGTCTACGCATGCTTGTTTGCCAAAAAGTCTCTCTATTTCAGTTCAATATCGCTGAGGAAACTGAAGGAGTACAAAACGCCCGGATAGACAGTTAACAAAAAAAATGGAACCAGTGCCTCAATCACAGTTGAATGTCGATGAGGAAGCTGAACAAGCACCAGAGGCCTGGCTGTAGGAGCAAGATAAAAATAGAACAATTCTCTGTCACAACTGAATGTCGATCAGAAAACTGAACAAGGACAAGACACCTGGATAAAGGAGCAAATCTCTCTGTCACAGTGGAATGTTGATAAGAAAGCGGAACAAGCACAAGACGTGTAGCTAGTGTATAATTTGTTAAAATTTTTCTTCTTGATCAGTTTGCCCTTCTGTTAAACGCACATGCTTGGCTGCCAAAAACTTAGTTCTTCATAAACAGGCTTTAGTTGTAGTGGTTTATTTTTCGGAGCATTTATCTTGATAATGTTAACTACTAGAGGTGCCTGAAGAAAACAAAAAAGAAAAGCAGGATTTTATGTACAGAGTATTTGGACACTTAAAGTTCATTTCCCTTTTGATTGGTATTATATCACTGATGTTTGCATTAGATGTTGACGAATACATTACGTCACTATCACTTGCCAGTGCAGCATCATTGTGCATGGCTATTTAGTGATGCATGAACCAGAATCAGTCTTCGCCAACGTAGTTGAAGTTTAGATAACTTTAAAATAAAGAAGTGAATTTGTCAGCGGAGCAGGATGAGAATCCATTGCTGTAACTGGATGACAATCTACATATGTCAAATAAGAGTGATCTCGAGAATCCAGTGGTAAAAAAATGAGCTAATCCTGGAGAAAGGAGCAAGAAAAAAATGCAACAATTCTCTGTCAATTGGCAAAACCGCTGATGCGGCGAAACAGACCGAGAGTTCAATTGGAAAAACCGCTAAAGCGGCGAATCGGAGCGAGAGATAAATTGGAAAAACCGCTGATGCAGTGATTCGGAGCAAAAGTTAAACTGGAAAAACCGCTGATGCGGCGAATCGGAGCAAGACATCAATTGAAAAAACCGCCGATGCAGCGAATCGGAGCAAAAGTTCAACTGGAAAAACCGCTGATGCGGCAATCGGAGTAAGACATCAATTGGAAAAACCGCTGATGCAGCGAATCAGAGCAAGAGTTCAACTGGAAAACCGGGAGATGCTGCGAAACGGACCCCAAGTTTAACTGGAAAACCGGGATATGCGGCAAACGGACCCCGAGTACAACTGGAAACCGGGAGATACGGCGAAACGGACCTCCGAGTTCAATTGGAAAAACCGCTGATGCGGCGAAAGAGACCGATAGTTCAATTGGCAAAACCGCTTATGCGGCAAAAGAGACCGATAGTTCAATTGGCAAAACCGCTGATGCGGCGAAAGAGACCGATAGTTCAATGGCAAAACCGCTGATGCGGCAAAAGAGACCGATAGTTCAATTGGCAAAACCGCTGATGCGGCGAAAGAGACCGAGAATTCAATTGGCAAAACCACTGATGCGGCGAAAGAGACGGAGAGTTCAATTGGCAAAACCGCTGATGCGGCGAAACAGACCGAGAGTTCAATTGGAAAAACCGCTAAAGCGGCGAATCGGAGCGAGAGATAAATTGGAAAAACCGCTGATGCAGTGATTCGGAGCAAAAGTTCAACTGGAAAAACCGCTGATGCAGCGAATCGGAGCAAGACATCAATTGGAAAAACCGCTGATGCAGCGAATCGGAGCAAAAGTTCAACTGGAAAAACCGCTGATGCGGCGAATCGGAGTAAGACATCAATTGGAAATACCGCTGATGCAGCGAATCAGAGCAAGAGTTCAACTGGAAAACCGGGAGATGCTGCGAAACGGACCCCAAGTTTAACTGGAAAACCGGGATATGCGGCGAAACGGACCCCGAGTACAACTGGAAAACCGAAACGGATCCCAAGTTTAACTGGAAAACCAGGAGATGCGGCGCAACGGACTCCGAGTTCAACTGGAAAACCGGGAGATGCGGCGAAACGGACCCCCAGTTTAACTGGAAAACCGGGAGATGCGGCGAAACGGACCCCAAGTTTAACTGGAAAACCGGGAGATCCTGCGAAACGGACCCCAAGTTTAACTGGAAAACCGGGAGATGCTGCGAAACGGACCCCAAGTTTAACTGGAAAACCGGGAGATGCGGCGAAACGGACCCCCGAGTTCAATTGGAAAAACCGCTGATGCGGCGAAAGAGACCGAGAGTTCAATTGGCAAAACCGCTGATGCGGCGAAACAGACCGAGAGTTCAATTGGAAAAACCGCTGATGCGGCGAATCGGAGCGAGAGATCAATTGGAAAAACCGCTGATGCAGCGATTCGGAGCAAAAGTTCAACTGGAAAAACCGCTGATGCGGCGAATCGGAGCAAGACATCAATTGGAAAAACCGCTGATGCAGCGAATCGGAGCAAGAGTTCAACTGGAAAACCGGGAGATGCTGCGAAACGGACCCCAAGTTTAACTGGAAAACCGGGATATGCGGCGAAACGGACCCCGAGTACAACTGGAAAACCGGGAGATGCGGCGAAACGGACCCCGAGTTCAATTGGAAAAACCGCTGATGCGGCGAAAGAGACCGAGAGTTCAATTGGCAAAATTGCTGATGCGGCGAAAGAGACCGAGAGTTCAATTGGCAAAACCGCTGATGCGCCGAAAGAGACCGAGAATTCAATTGGCAAAACCGCTGATGCGGCGAAAGAGACCGATAGTTCAGTTGGCAAAACCGCTGATGCGGCAAAAGAGACCGATAGTTCAATTGGAAAAACCGCTGATGCGGCGAAAGAGACCGAGATTTCAATTGGCAAAACCGCTGATGCGGCGAAAGAGACCGAGAGTTCAATTGGCAAAACCGCTGATGCGGCGAAACGAAGCAAAAGCACACAGGGAAAAACCTCTGACGCCGATAAACTGACCCTAATTGCACTTCGGAAATCCGATGATGCGATTGTTGACTTAGCTCTAGAAACTCCAAAGATCGTAATCGAATACCTCAAGGAGGCAACTCGCTGCATATCCAAGAGACCGGCACCGAAGCAACGCCGGGGACAAGCAGACTGTCCAGGAGACTAAAAATATAACCGGGGCCGCAGTTGCAGAGGTTGACGAGAATGTAGACGCCGGGGATCAGCAGACTTTCGAGACGGTTCAAGTAGCCGAAAAACTGGCCGAGGCCGCAGTTGAAGAGGTTGACGAGAAGGAAAACGACAGGGACCAGAAGACTGTCGAGGCCGAAAGAACCGTTGAGGCCTCGGTTGGAGAGGTTGACGAGAAGGTGGACGCCAAGGGGACCAGCAGACTGTCGAAGAGACCGAAAAGATGGCAGAGGCTGCAGTTCCAAAAGCTGAGAAGGCCGACGTTGAGTTTGTTGCCGGGGACCAGCAGATTGACAAGGTGGTCATAGAAGCCGAAAAGATTGCCGAGACCGCAGTAGAAGTTGACGAGAAGGTGTACTCCGGAGACCAGCAGACTATCGAGGTGATCCAAGAAACCAAAAAGATTACAGAGACCGCAGTTGGAGAGGTTGAAGAGAACTCAAACGACGGGGACCGGAAGACTGTCGAGGCGGTCATAGAGACCGAAAAGGTTGCCGAGGTTGAAGTTGACGAGAAGGCCGACGTCGAAGCGGACGCCGGGGACCAGCAGACTTTGAGGTGGTCTAAGAATCCGAAAAGACAGCCGAGGTTGCAGTTGGAGAAGTTGAGAAGGCGGACGACGAGGACCAGCAGACTGCCAAGGCTGTCCAAGTGACCGAAAAGATAGCGAAAAGCATCCTTGTAGAGCCCGCTGAAACGGATAGTTCGATGCGAAAACCTTCTGATGCATCTGTAGCGTTTGTGGGCGCTCGCCCTAAAATTTATCCTCGTAATACATTTCCCTATGGTGATGCTGTTATGGAAAAGACTAAATCTAAAAAGAGACGGCAGAGCAAAGACCGTAAGCATCCCGAAAGGAAGCTTTCAGATAAAGAAATAATGGATGGGTTAAAAAATCTTCCGGTTGTTCCAACTGATGTAGACATCAGTCCATCACCTGCTAATCTAGGTGGTATCTAAAGGCTTTAGTTGTAGTGATATATTTCATAACATTTATCTCGATAATTTCAACGTCTAGCGAGGCCTGAACAAAACAAAGAACAGAAGGATTTTATATACAGAGCAATTTCAGTCTCCAGGTTTATCATTTTCCTTTTGATTGGTATAATATCACTGCTGATTGCATTAGATGTCGATGAGTTCGTTACTTCTCTATCACTTGTCAGTGCAGCATCATTGAGCACAGCTATTTACTGCTGTGTTTTGGTTTCAAGTGAAGAGTCAAAGCAAATTATGTAGTCTCTGACAATACCTAAAGCAGTCCAACTCGAAGAAATGACGGAATCTAAAGGATCATCTAAGGATGAAGACAAACCAGATCAACAAGTGAAACGTTCTTACTAACACTTAGACAAGTGGTAGCAAAATGCTATTTATTGCTTCAATGCTCCCAAGTTTCGGAATCGAGAAACAACATAAAAGTCCCTCTTGCATCTTTTATCAGATCAAAAGTGGGGAAATAAAAATTGCCTCCTTCCCACTGGTTCGAATTTATTACTCAATTAAATCTCTGCAGTGATCCGACTTTTTAAGTCTTGTATGCCAGAATAGACCCTTTCATTTTGAATGGAATTTCGCATCCCAATGTCCTAAATTCGAATGGTACAATTTAGTTGTAGTGGTTTACTTTTCAGAGCATTTATCTTGATAATTTCAACTAATTGAGATGCCTGAAGAAAACAAAGAAAAGCAGGATTTTATGTACAGAGCATTTAGACACTTCAAGTTCATCATTTCCCTTGTGATTGGTATTATATCACTGATGTTTGCATTAGATGTTGATGAATACATTACGTCACTATCACTTGCCAGTACAGCATTGTGCATGGCTATTTAGTGATGCACGAACCAGAATCAGTCTTCGCCAACGTAGTTGAAGTGTAAATGACTTTAAAATAAAGAAGTGAATTCATTAGCGGCGCAGAATCAGAATCCATTGCTGTAACTGGATGACAATTTACATATCAAATAAGAGAGATCTCGAGAATCCAGTGGTAAAAAAAAATTAGCTAACCCTGGAGAAAGGAGCAAGAAAAAAATGGAACAAGTCACTGTCACAACTGAATGTCGATCAGAAAGCTGAACAAGGACCAGGCGTGTGTACTTTGTGAAATATTTTTTCTCTTGATCAATTTGCCCTTCTGTTAAACGTTCGTAAGGAGTCTACGCATGCTTGTTTGCCAAAAAGTCTCTCTATTTCAGTTCAATATCGCTGAGGAAACTGAAGGAGTACAAAACGCCCGGATAGACAGTTAACAAAAAAAATGGAACCAGTGCCTCAATCACAGTTGAATGTCGATGAGGAAGCTGAACAAGCACCAGAGGCCTGGCTGTAGGAGCAAGATAAAAATAGAACAATTCTCTGTCACAACTGAATGTCGATCAGAAAACTGAACAAGGACAAGACACCTGGATAAAGGAGCAAATCTCTCTGTCACAGTGGAATGTTGATAAGAAAGCGGAACAAGCACAAGACGTGTAGCTAGTGTATAATTTGTTAAAATTTTTCTTCTTGATCAGTTTGCCCTTCTGTTAAACGCACATGCTTGGCTGCCAAAAACTTAGTTCTTCATAAACAGGCTTTAGTTGTAGTGGTTTATTTTTCGGAGCATTTATCTTGATAATGTTAACTACTAGAGGTGCCTGAAGAAAACAAAAAAGAAAAGCAGGATTTTATGTACAGAGTATTTGGACACTTAAAGTTCATTTCCCTTTTGATTGGTATTATATCACTGATGTTTGCATTAGATGTTGACGAATACATTACGTCACTATCACTTGCCAGTGCAGCATCATTGTGCATGGCTATTTAGTGATGCATGAACCAGAATCAGTCTTCGCCAACGTAGTTGAAGTTTAGATAACTTTAAAATAAAGAAGTGAATTTGTTAGCGGAGCAGGATGAGAATCCATTGCTGTAACTGGATGACAATCTACATATGTCAAATAAGAGTGATCTCGAGAATCCAGTGGTAAAAAAATGAGCTAATCCTGGAGAAAGGAGCAAGAAAAAAATGCAACAATTCTCTGTCAATTGGCAAAACCGCTGATGCGGCGAAACAGACCGAGAGTTCAATTGGAAAAACCGCTAAAGCGGCGAATCGGAGCGAGAGATAAATTGGAAAAACCGCTGATGCAGTGATTCGGAGCAAAAGTTAAACTGGAAAAACCGCTGATGCGGCGAATCGGAGCAAGACATCAATTGAAAAACCGCCGATGCAGCGAATCGGAGCAAAAGTTCAACTGGAAAAACCGCTGATGCGGCAATCGGAGTAAGACATCAATTGGAAAAACCGCTGATGCTGCGAATCAGAGCAAGAGTTCAACTGGAAAACCGGGAGATGCGGCGAAACGGACCCCAAGTTTAACTGGAAAACCGGGATATGCGGCAAAACGGACCCCGAGTACAACTGGAAAACCGGGAGATACGGCGAAACGGACCTCCGAGTTCAATTGGAAAACCGCTGATGCGGCGAAAGAGACCGATAGTTCAATTGGCAAAACCGCTTATGCGGCAAAAGAGACCGATAGTTCAATTGGCAAAACCGCTGATGCGGCGAAAGAGACCGATAGTTCAATTGGCAAAACCGCTGATGCGGCAAAAGAGACCGATAGTTCAATTGGCAAAACCGCTGATGCGGCGAAAGAGACCGAGAATTCAATTGGCAAAACCACTGATGCGGCGAAAGAGACGGAGAGTTCAATTGGCAAAACCGCTGATGCGGCGAAACAGACCGAGAGTTCAATTGGAAAAACCGCTAAAGCGGCGAATCGGAGTGAGAGATCGATTGGAAAAACCGCTGATGCAGCGATTCGGAGCAAAAGTTCAACTGGAAAAACCGCTGATGCGGCGAATCGGAGCAAGACATCAATTGGAAAAACCGCTGATGCAGCGAATCGGAGCAAAAGTTCAACTGGAAAAACCGCTGATGCGGCGAATCGGAGCAAGACATCAATTGGAAAAACCGCTGATGCAGCGAATCGGAGCAAGAGTTCAACTGGAAAACCGGGAGATGCTGCGAAACGGACCCCAAGTTTAACTGGAAAACCGGGATATGCGGCGAAACGGACCCCGAGTACAACTGGAAAACCGAAACGGATCCCAAGTTTAACTGGAAAACCAGGAGATGCGGCGCAACGGACTCCGAGTTCAACTGGAAAACCGGGAGATGCGGCGAAACGGACCCCGAGTTCAACTGGAAAACCGGGAGATGCTGCGAAACGGACCCCAAGTTTAACTGGAAAACCGGGAGATGCTGCGAAACGGACCCCAAGTTTAACTGGAAAACCGGGAGATGCTGCGAAACGGACCCCAAGTTTAACTGGAAAACCGGGAGATGCGGCGAAACGGACCCCCGAGTTCAATTGGAAAAACCGCTGATGCGGCGAAAGAGACCGAGAGTTCAATTGGCAAAACCGCTTATGCGGCAAAACAGACCGAGAGTTCAATTGGAAAACCGCTGATGCGGCGAATCTTAGCGAGAGATCAATTGGAAAAACCGCTGATGCAGCGATTCGGAGCAGAAGTTCAACTGGAAAAACCGCTGATGCGGCGAATCGGAGCAAGACATCAATTGGAAAACCGCTGATGCAGCGAATCAGAGCAAGAGTTCAACTGGAAAACCGGGAGATGCTGCGAAACGGACCCCAAGTTTAACTGGAAAACCGGGATATGCGGCGAAACGGACCCCGAGTACAACTGGAAAACCGGGAGATACGGCGAAACGGACCCCGAGTTCAATTGGAAAAACCGCTGATGCGGCGAAAGAGACCGATAGTTCAATTGGCAAAACCGCTTATGCGGCAAAAGAGACCGATAGTTCAATTGGCAAAACCGCTTATGCGGCAAAAGAGACCGATAGTTCAATTGGCAAAACCGCTGATGCGGCGAAAGAGACCGATAGTTCAGTTGGCAAAACCGCTGATGCGGCAAAAGAGACCGATAGTTCAATTGGCAAAACAGCTGATGCGGCGAAAGAGACCGAGAATTCAATTGGCAAAACCACTGATGCGGCGAAAGAGACCGAGAGTTCAATTGGCAAAACCGCTGATGCGGCGAAACGAAGCAAAAGCACACTGGGAAAAACCTCTGACGCCGATAAACTGACCCTAATTGCACTTCGGAAATCCGATGATGCGATTGTTGACTTAGCTCTAGAAACTCCAAAGATCGTAATCGAATACCTCAAGGAGGCAACTCGCTGCATATCCCAAGAGACCGGCACCGAAGCGAACGCCGGGGACAAGCAGACTGTCCAGGAGACTAAAAATATAACCGGGGCCGCAGTTGCAGAGGTTGACGAGAATGTAGACGCCGGGGATCAGCAGACTTTCGAGACGGTTCAAGTAGCCGAAAAACTGGCCGAGGCCGCAGTTGAAGAGGTTGACGAGAAGGAAAACGACAGGGACCAGAAGACTGTCGAGGCCGAAAGAACGGTTGAGGCCTCGGTTGGAGAGGTTGACGAGAAGGTGGACGCCAAGGGGACCAGCAGACTGTCGAAGAGACCGAAAAGATGGCAGAGGCTGCAGTTCCAAAAGCTGAGAAGGCCGACGTTGAGTTTGTTGCCGGGGACCAGCAGATTGACAAGGTGGTCATAGAAGCCGAAAAGATTGCCGAGACCGCAGTAGAAGTTGACGAGAAGGTGTACTCCGGAGACCAGCAGACTATCGAGGTGATCCAAGAAACCAAAAAGATTACAGAGACCGCAGTTGGAGAGGTTGAAGAGAACTCAAACGACGGGGACCGGAAGACTGTCGAGGCGGTCATAGAGACCGAAAAGGTTGCCGAGGTTGAAGTTGACGAGAAGGCCGACGTCGAAGCGGACGCCGGGGACCAGCAGACCTTTGAGGTGGTCTAAGAATCCGAAAAGACAGCCGAGGTTGCAGTTGGAGAAGTTGAGAAGGCGGACGACGAGGACCAGCAGACTGCCAAGGCTGTCCAAGTGACCGAAAAGATAGCGAAAAGCATCCTTGTAGAGCCCGCTGAAACGGATAGTTCGATGCGAAAACCTTCTGATGCATCTGTAGCGTTTGTGGGCGCTCGCCCTAAAATTTATCCTCGTAATACATTTCCCTATGGTGATGCTGTTATGGAAAAGACTAAATCTAAAAAGAGACGGCAGAGCAAAGACCGTAAGCATCCCGAAAGGAAGCTTTCAGATAAAGAAATAATGGATGGGTTAAAAAATCTTCCGGTTGTTCCAACTGATGTAGACATCAGTCCATCACCTGCTAATCTAGGTGGTATCTAAAGGCTTTAGTTGTAGTGATATATTTCATAACATTTATCTCGATAATTTCAACGTCTAGCGAGGCCTGAACAAAACAAAGAACAGAAGGATTTTATATACAGAGCAATTTCAGTCTCCAGGTTTATCATTTTCCTTTTGATTGGTATAATATCACTGCTGATTGCATTAGATGTCGATGAGTTCGTTACTTCTCTATCACTTGTCAGTGCAGCATCATTGAGCACAGCTATTTACTGCTGTGTTTTGGTTTCAAGTGAAGAGTCAAAGCAAAATTATGTAGTCTCTGACAATACCTAAAGCAGTCCAACTCGAAGAAATGACGGAATCTAAAGGATCATCTAAGGATGAAGACAAACCAGATCAACAAGTGAAACGTTCTTACTAACACTTAGACAAGTGGTAGCAAAATGCTATTTATTGCTTCAATGCTCCCAAGTTTCGGAATCGAGAAACAACATAAAAGTCCCTCTTGCATCTTTTATCAGATCAAAAGTGGGGAAATAAAAATTGCCTCCTTCCACTGGTTCGAATTTATTACTCAATTAAATCTCTGCAGTGATCCGACTTTTTAAGTCTTGTATGCCAGAATAGACCCTTGGACTATTTTGATTTCATTTTGAATGGAATTTCGCGTCCCAATGTCCTAAATTCGAATGGTACAATTTAGTTGTAGTGGTTTACTTTTCAGAGCATTTATCTTGATAATTTCAACTAATAGAGATGCCTGAAGAAAACAAAGAAAAGCAGGATTTTATGTACAGAGCATTTAGACACTTCAAGTTCATCATTTCCCTTGTGATTGGTATTATATCACTGATGTTTGCATTAGATGTTACATTACGTCACTATCACTTGCCAGTACAGCATTGTGCATGGCTATTTAGTGATGCATGAACCAGAATCAGTCTTCGCCATCGTAGTTGAAGTGTAAATGACTTTAAAATAAAGAAGTGAATTCATTAGCGGCGCAGAATCAGAATCCATTGCTGTAACTGGATGACAATTTACATATCAAATAAGAGAGATCTCGAGAATCCAGTGGTAAAAAAAAATTAGCTAACCCTGGATAAAGGAGCAAGAAAAAAATGGAACAAGTCACTGTCACAACTGAATGTCGATCAGAAAGCTGAACAAGGACCAGGCGTGTGTACTTTGTGAAATATTTTTTCTCTTGATCAATTTGCCCTTCTGTTAAACGTTCGTAAGGAGTCTACGCATGCTTGTTTGCCAAAAAGTCTCTCTATTTCAGTTCAATATCGCTGAGGAAACTGAAAGAGTACAAAACGCCCGGATAGACAGTTAACAAAAAAAATGGAACCAGTGCCTCAATCACAGTTGAATGTCGATGAGGAAGCTGAACAAGCACCAGAGGCCTGGCTGTAGGAGCAAGATAAAAATAGAACAATTCTCTGTCACAACTGAATGTCGATCAGAAAGCTGAACAAGGACAAGACACCTGGATAAAGGAGCAAATCTCTCTGTCACAGTGGAATGTTGATAAGAAAGCGGAACAAGCACAAGACGTGTAGCTAGTGTATAATTTGTTAAAATTTTTCTTCTTGATCAGTTTGCCCTTCTGTTAAACGCACATGCTTGGCTGCCAAAAACTTAGTTCTTCATAAACAGGCTTTAGTTGTAGTGGTTTATTTTTCGGAGCATTTATCTTGATAATGTTAACTACTAGAGGTGCCTGAAGAAAACAAAAAAGAAAAGCAGGATTTTATGTACAGAGTATTTGGACACTTAAAGTTCATCATTTCCCTTTTGATTGGTATTATATCACTGATGTTTGCATTAGATGTTGACGAATACATTACGTCACTATCACTTGCCAGTGCAGCATCATTGTGCATGGCTTTTTAGTGACGCATGAACCAGAATCAGTCTTCGCCAACGTAGTTGAAGTTTAGATAACTTTAAAATAAAGAGGTGAATTTGTTAGCGGAGCAGAATGAGAATCCATTGCTGTAACTGGATGACAATCTACATATGTCAAATAAGAGTGATCTCGAGAATCCAGTGGTAAAAAAATGAGCTAATCCTGGAGAAAGGAGCAAGAAAAAAATGCAACAATTCTCTGTCAATTGGCAAAACCGCTGATGCGGCGAAACAGACCGAGAGTTCAATTGGAAAAACCGCTAAAGCGGCGAATCGGAGCGAGAGATAAATTGGAAAAACCGCTGATGCAGTGATTCGGAGCAAAAGTTAAACTGGAAAAACCGCTGATGCGGCGAATCGGAGCAAGACATCAATTGAAAAAACCCGCCGATGCAGCGAATCAGAGCAAGAGTTCAACTGGAAAACCGGGAGATGCGGCGAAACGGACCCCAAGTTTAACTGGAAAACCGGGATATGCGGCGAAACGGACCCCGAGTACAACTGGAAAACCGGGAGATGCGGCGAAACGGACCCCCGAGTTCAATTGGAAAAACCGCTGATGCGGCGAAAGAGACCGATAGTTCAATTGGCAAAACCGCTGATGCGGCGAAAGAGACCGATAGTTCAATTGGCAAAAACCGCTGATGCGGCGAAAGAGACCGATAGTTCAATTGGCAAAACCGCTGATGCGGCGAAAGAGACCGATAGTTCAATTGGAAAAACCGCTGATGCGGCGAAAGAGACCGAGAGTTCAATTGGCAAAACCGCTGATGCGGCGAAAGAGACGGAGAGTTCAATTGGCAAAACCGCTGATGCGGCGAAACGAAGCAAAAGCACACAGGGAAAAACCTCTGACGCCGATAAACTGACCCTAATTGCACTTCGGAAATCCGATGATGCGATTGTTGACTTAGCTCTAGAAACTCCAAAGATCGTAATCGAATACCTCAAGGAGGCAACTCGCTGCATATCCCAAGAGACCGGCACCGAAGCAAACGCCGGGACAAGCAGACTGTCCAGGAGACTAAAAATATGGCCGGGGCCGCAGTTGCAGAGGTTGACGAGAATGTAGACGCCGGGGATCAGCAGACTTTCGAGACGGTTCAAGTAGCCGAAAAACTGACCGAGGCCGCAGTTGAAGAGGTTGACGAGAAGGAAAACGACAGGGACCAGAAGACTGTCGAGGCCGAAAGAACCGGTGAGGCCTCGGAGGGAGAGGTTGCCGAGAAGGTGGACGCCAAGGACCAGCAGACTGTCGAAGAGACCGAAAAGATGGCAGAGGCTGCAGTTCCAAAAGCTGAGAAG
This sequence comes from Trichonephila clavata, assembly GCA_019973975.1. Classification (NCBI taxonomy): domain Eukaryota; kingdom Metazoa; phylum Arthropoda; class Arachnida; order Araneae; family Nephilidae; genus Trichonephila; species Trichonephila clavata. The sequence continues at coordinate 3,138 of BMAO01010566.1, read as the reverse complement.
GCCGACGTTGAGTTTGTTGCCGGGGACCAGCAGATTGACAAGGTGGTCATAGAAGCCGAAAAGAATGCCGAGACCGCAGTAGAAGTTGACGAGAAGGTGTACTCCGGAGACCAGCAGACTATCGAGGTGATCCAAGAAACCAAAAAGATTACAGAGACCGCAGTTGGAGAGGTTGAAGAGAAGGCAAACGACGGGGACCGGAAGACTGTCGAGGCGGTCATAGAGACCGAAAAGGTTGCCAACGTTGAAGCGGACGCCGGGGACCAGCAGACTTTTGAGGTGGTCCAAGAATCCGAAAAGACAGCCGAGGTTGCAGTTGGAGAAGTTGAGAAGGCGGACGACGAGGACCAGCAGACTGCCAAGGCTGTCCAAGTGACCGAAAAGATAGCGAAAAGCATCCTTGTAGAGTCCGATGAAACGGATAGTTCGATGCGAAAACCTTCTGATGCATCTGTAGCGTTTGGGGCGCTCGCCCTAAAATTTATCCTCGGAATACATTTCCTATGGTGATGCTGTTATGGAAAAGATTAAATCTAAAAAGAGACGGCAGAGCAAAGACCGTAAGCATCCCGAAAGGAAGCTTTCAGATAAAGAAATAATGGATGGGTTAAAAAATCTTCCGGTTGTTCCAACTGATGTAGACATCAGTCCATCACCTGCTAATCTAGGTGGTATCTAAAGGCTTTAGTTGTAGTGATATATTTCATAACATTTATCTCGATAATTTCAACGTCTAGCGAGGCCTGAACAAAACAAAGAACAGAAGGATTTTATATACAGAGCAATTTCAGTCTCCAGGTTTATCATTTTCCTTTTGATTGGTATAATATCACTGCTGTTTGCATTAGATGTCGATGAGTTCGTTACTTCTCTATCACTTGTCAGTGCAGCATCATTGAGCACAGCTATTTACTGCTGTGTTTTGGTTTCAAGTGAAGAGTCAAAGCGAAATTATGTAGTCTCTGACAATACCTAAAGCAGTCCAACTCGAAGAAATGACGGAATCTAAAGGATCATCTAAGGATGAAGACAAACCAGATCAACAAGTGAAACGTTCTTACTAACACTTAGACAAGTGGTAGCAAAATGCTATTTATTGCTTCAATGCTCCCAAGTTTCGGAATCGAGAAACAACATAAAAGTCCCTCTTGCATCTTTTATCAGATCAAAAGTGGGGAAATAAAAATTGCCTCCTTCCCACTGGTTCGAATTTATTACTCAATTAAATCTCTGCAGTGATCCGACTTTTTAAGTCTTGTATGCCAGAATAGACCCTTTCATTTTGAATGGAATTTCGCATCCCAATGTCCTAAATTCGAATGGTACAATTTAGTTGTAGTGGTTTACTTTTCAGAGCATTTATCTTGATAATTTCAACTAATTGAGATGCCTGAAGAAAACAAAGAAAAGCAGGATTTTATGTACAGAGCATTTAGACACTTCAAGTTCATCATTTCCCTTGTGATTGGTATTATATCACTGATGTTTGCATTAGATGTTACATTACGTCACTATCACTTGCCAGTACAGCATTGTGCATGGCTATTTAGTGATGCACGAACCAGAATCAGTCTTCGCCAACGTAGTTGAAGTGTAAATGACTTTAAAATAAAGAAGTGAATTCATTAGCGGCGCAGAATCAGAATCCATTGCTGTAACTGGATGACAATTTACATATCAAATAAGAGAGATCTCGAGAATCCAGTGGTAAAAAAAAATTAGCTAACCCTGGATAAAGGAGCAAGAAAAAAATGGAACAAGTCACTGTCACAACTGAATGTCGATCAGAAAGCTGAACAAGGACCAGGCGTGTGTACTTTGTGAAATATTTTTTCTCTTGATCAATTTGCCCTTCTGTTAAACGTTCGTAAGGAGTCTACGCATGCTTGTTTGCCAAAAAGTCTCTCTATTTCAGTTCAATATCGCTGAGGAAACTGAAGGAGTACAAAACGCCCGGATAGACAGTTAACAAAAAAAATGGAACCAGTGCCTCAATCACAGTTGAATGTCGATGAGGAAGCTGAACAAGCACCAGAGGCCTGGCTGTAGGAGCAAGATAAAAATAGAACAATTCTCTGTCACAACTGAATGTCGATCAGAAAACTGAACAAGGACAAGACACCTGGATAAAGGAGCAAATCTCTCTGTCACAGTGGAATGTTGATAAGAAAGCGGAACAAGCACAAGACGTGTGGCTAGTGTATAATTTGTTAAATATTTTTCCTCTTGATCAGTTTGCCCTTCTGTTAAACGCACATGCTTGGCTGCCAAAAACTTAGTTCTTCATAAACAGGCTTTAGTTGTAGTGGTTTATTTTCGGAGCATTTATCTTGATAATGTCAACTACTAGAGGTGCCTGAAGAAAACAAAAAAGAAAAGCAGGATTTTATGTACAGAGTATTTGGACACTTCAAGTTCATCATTTCCCTTTTGATTGGTATTATATCACTGATGTTTGCATTAGATGTTGATGAATACATTACGTCACTATCACTTGCCAGTACAGCATCATTGTGCATGGCTATTTAGTGATGCATGAACCAGAATCAGTCTTCACCAACGTAGTTGAAGTTTAGATGACTTTAAAATAAAGAAGTGAATTTGTCAGCGGAGCAGGATGAGAATCCATTGCTGTAACTGGATGACAATTTACATATCAAATAAGAGAGATCTCGAGAATCCAGTGGTAAAAAAAAATTAGCTAACCTGGATAAAGGAGCAAGAAAAAAATGGAACAAGTCACTTTCACAACTGAATGTCGATCAGAAAGCTGAACAAGGACCAGGCGTGTGTACTTTGTGAAATATTTTTTCTCTTGATCAATTTGCCCTTCTGTTAAACGTTCGTAAGGAGTCTACGCATGCTTGTTTGCCAAAAAGTCTCTCTATTTCAGTTCAATATCGCTGAGGAAACTGAAGGAGTACAAAACGCCCGGATAGACAGTTAACAAAAAAAAAAATGGAACCAGTGCCTCAATCACAGTTGAATGTCGATGAGGAGCTGAACAAGCACCAGAGGCCTGGCTGTAGGAGCAAGATAAAAATTGAACAATTCTCTGTCACAACTGAATGTCGATCAGAAAGCTGAACAAGGACAAGACACCTGGATAAAGGAGCAAATCTCTCTGTCACAGTGGAA